>JACEFZ010024692.1:0-2500 GCA_014155875.1 Cepaea nemoralis | reverse complement strand
GTCAACATCTGGGCCTGGAAGAGAGAAGACGCCATGTTGTATGAAGGTTGTAGAAGTTGTCATCAAGATGAAATAAATCTCTATTTATACTCAAACACAGAACTCGTTAGTCCTATTTATCTGTGCGCTGTTACATAGTAGTAGTATTACCTGTTAGTAGTAGTAGTAGTAGTACTAGTAGTAGTAGTAGTAGCAACTGTTAGTAGTAGTAGTAGTAGTAGTAGTAGTAGTAGTAGTAGTAGTAGTAGTAGTAGTAGTAGTAGTAGTAGTAGTAGTAGTAGTAGTAGTAGTAGCAGCAGCAGTAGTAGTTGTAGTAGTAGTAGTAGCAAGTGTGTGAAATAAGCTTGCGTTCAAAGTGAGCAAACTAAAAAAAAACTAGCCTGCTTCATGTGTTCTAATCAACATAACATATGTGATTGCACTTTTTACATTCAATGAGACCTAATTTAGTGAACAATACAGCAAACCGGTAGGGAATTTATTTGTTCAAGTACTACTGCTCGAGAATTATGGAGGAAATTTAAAGAAAAACGCAACTCTATCAGCGTTCACGCCGGAAACAACAAACCGAAGCCAAACAAGATCAAGCGACCAACAACAACAATTGCTAAACTTCAAAATACTTCAAATAGAAAGGAGATTTTCGCGACTTGGAATGTTACTGGTCTAGGATTTAAGGAGCCAGCTCTCGTAGAGTTTATGAAAAAATAAAATATTCAAATATTAGGACTTGCAGATACTAGGAAAAAGGGGCAGAACACAAAACGAACACATGAAAGTTACGTTCTTATATGGAGTGGCATCGACCAGTGAGCTACAGCTAAACATGGAGTGGGTGTTTTGTTACTTCCAGACAAAGTGAAAGCCATTATCAACACTAAATTTATATCGGAAAGGATAATACTAGTACAGATCAAAGAAGGAAATAGAACAACAACTTGTATACAAACATACGCCCCATGTAATGACACTTAAAGCGACGAAGACAAAGACGAGTATTTTGATAAACTTGCAGACACATTAAATAATGTCAAGGAGACAGATGAACTAATTGTGATGGGTGATTTTAACGGACGAATAGGCACACGAAGAACACCGTGGGATGATTGCATGGGGCCATTCAGTGACACAGAGACTGATTGTAACAGCAATGGTCAACATCTACTCACCATTTGCTTCGAACATGGATCGATAATAGCAAATAGTTTTTTTCAACATCGTCGTAGCCACACCGAAGCCTGGTATAAATGGAATGACATAGACCAAGCATCTCAAATTGACTTTATTCTAATTAGGAAATTAGACAGAAGACTACTATTAGATTCAAGAGCACTCCCAAATACAGATGTTGATACTGATCACAAACCAGTCATAATAAAAAAGATTTCAACATACAGGAAAATAAGAAACAAAAAGGTAACAACACATGTCATCAATTATAGGAGGCTACAGGAAAATACGTTTAAAGATGAATTCAATCAAGAAATCAAAAACCTACATAAGAACATCCCGGATGACCACTCAAGCGTAGATAAGGAATGGACATGTTTCAAGGCTGCCATGCTCGACACACTAGAAAATAAATGTGGAACAAAGAAAGTAGGGCAGGACAAAAGATTAAGAACAGCATAATCAAAAAGAAGGTAGCATTCAAAAAGTGGATCACAACTAAAGTTGAACAAGACTATGTTACTTATAGAATAGCACGACGTATTGCCAAACGAACAATTAGAGCATCTAAAGATGAATCCTGGAGAATATACGGTGAACAGATGGCGACCCTTAGCAAAGACTGCCCAAGAGAATTTTATAAACGTGTCACCACAATGAGAAACAGAGATGCATGCTACAACCCAACCACCATCATAATCCACAACAAAGACTAGCAAGGTGGGCAGAATACTTTCAAGAACTACTTAACCCCACACATAACATAGAAAACCTCACTTTTGTGCCTAAAAGCCAGGGACAGCAAGAACCAAATTTCATACCAGCAGAAGTCAAAGCAGTTAAGCAGAAAAGTCCTAAAAACAAATCACCAGGTCCAGATGGAATAACCACAGAAGCTATTCAGGCCTGTCGGGAAACAGGAATTAAATGGCTAACAAGACTTTTTAATATAGCATGGGAAGAAAGAAAAGTCCCAGATGATTGGCAACAGGCAATAATAGTACCAATATGGAAAAAAGAAAGACAATATGAGAGAGTACGAAACATACAGAGGTATATCACTCCTGAGCCATATAGGGAAAATGTATGCAAAACTATTGGAACAAAGAGCTAGACCAATAGTTGAACAACAGTTAAGCAAAGTACAATTCGGTTTAACGAAAAGGTAAAAGTTGCACTGATGCATTTACACTTAGAACAATATGTGATAAAACTATCGAATATAGTGACCGACATCAGATATTGTGTTTGTAGATCAAGTAAAAGTAATCTTCCTGATAGACGTAGACCAATACAAATTATAAATTATGGGACCTATCCTTGAGACTGA
>JACEFZ010024691.1:17500-255079 GCA_014155875.1 Cepaea nemoralis | reverse complement strand
CAAGAATTTCAGTTGTGGCAGGGAATTATGCCGAAAGATCTTCTTAAAGAGCACAGCATTTAATAGAATTTGCGGTTTGTCAGTCGAGGACTGTGTTTTTTTTTTCTGCAGCACTCGAAACTAAACGACACATATATCATCTTTTTGTTTTGCCCGGCTGCACTAATAGACCAGACTTGTGCTCCATATCATCTTTCCGAGCCAAAGTTCAAGTAGTTTGGCTTGCAGCTATTCAAACAAATAGGACTTTGCCACAATATCAGGTAAATAAAAAACAAACAGACCTGGACAATTAAAAATGGTAAAATATAGCCAATGTTTTTTTTTTCCTAATTTTTTATTCTGAAAAAAAAAGGAAGAAATACATGATTCAGAATTCTCGGGGCCAAAAACATTTTCTCTCTTTTCGGATTGACTTGTCATTGAGTCGGAGCAATTGTATGTTTTAGAGTTTAGGAAAAGTTGTTGTTTGTGCAGTAAATTCTTTGTTCACAGGATTAAGCAGTTGGATAAGGATATTGGATAACAAACGCCCGCCTGGTAAGTACAATTTTTTACATTATTTGACCTCTTTTTAAAAATTATTTTCTAGAAGTTATATTATTATTTTTAATTTTATTTACCAACCATACAGCAAACATTCTACTACCAACATATTTCCTTTGTGCAATCCCCTTGGTTTTGATATATAATACAACATCAATTTTGCTACAATTTTTTTAACCATTTTCATAACATTATTGCGACATACACCAACTTCCAGATTTTCGGCCATTAGTTTTTTTTTTTTTTCATTTATTGTGTGGGAAAAACAAAAAACAAAAGACATGGTTAAGAATACTTTTTGCAACTCCCCCCCCAAAAACTTCCTTTTAGGGATTGGATTTTTAAACGAGCAATACTGTTTATTATTCTTAAGACAAGTGTTGCTTTGGTTTGATTATTTCAGGTAAATTTAAACATTATTAGCAGTATAGGATCGTCTATCCGACAACGGTGTGTTGTGTGGGGGGCAGAAAACACATTCTAATGGCAATTGTTTACATTATTTTTACCTACTTTTGTCCAATTATTTTACAAAAAAATTATACTATTATTTTTATTTTATTTACAACCGAAAGCAAAAAAATTCTCCTACCAACATTTATTTCTATGTGCAATCCCCTTTTCATTTTGATATTAACTAACAACATTTCTGCTACAATTTTCAACCCATTTCATCACTTTACTTTGGACAGACCCCCACCTAATGATTTCAGCCATAGTTTTTTTCAACTTTTTGTTGTTGGGGGTCCTGATCCTGCCCTACTGCCTTGGTTGTGAAAAAAAAATTAATGGTTCAGGGAAGGAAAAAAGAACAAATCTTGCACCAAAAACTTCTTTTTTGGGTTAATTAATGAGGCAATACTGGTTTTTTTATATTCTTGAAGAAAAGTGGTGTTTGCTTGATTATTCAGTAAATATTTAAAACAGGATTAGCAGTATAGGAGTGTTAGAAAAGAGACAAACACCTTAATAAGTGCAGTTTTTAAAAAATTTTTACCCTTTAATTTCAGTTGTATTATTTAAACCTCTCCTTTACTTGTCATAATATTTGTAAACCTATCAATTAATATTAACCCTGTCATGTTCCTTGTGGCAATCTCTTTAATTTGTGATATGAAGACGAATAAGATCTGCTACCATTCTTTCCTTCAAACATTATAAAAGCATTATTGTAACCACACCCCTAGTTCCAATTTTCTGCCATAAATTTTCTGTTTGGTTCATAGCCCAGAGTTTTGTTTGGTTAGTGTTGAAAAAAGCTTTGAAAGGGGCAAGCGAGGCAAGGAGGTAGACCAATGATCCCCCAACAAGCGAAAAAAAAAAATAACATCAAAGGGGATGGACGACAACCCCAGCAAATCTGACAGAAAGGGGGGGGAAACGTACAGTCAGAGCGGGGGGGAGGGAGAAAACAAAAGGGGGGGGAGAGGGGAGGGTGGGGTGGCGAGGGGGGGCAGGGGGGGGGGGGGGGGGGGGAGGTGGGGGGGGAGGGAGGAAGGAGGAGGGGGGGGGGGCAAAGGGACCAAGAACGCGGGTGTAGAGGAATCTTTTGCCAGACAACCTTTTATTTGTGGGAAAAGGTCCTGATTGACTGATGTTATGTTAATGTTGATAAAGTTGATAAAGTACATGCAGCCGTATCGTTTACCGCCTTTAAGGTGTACTTGAGCAGGCGTGTCTGCCAGGGGGGATACCAGGACCTATTTGTATCGGGACCAATCGGTGATGGGCGGATGGGGACAGTTCGTGTAACACCGCACTTGGCCTTGCTCTTTTTACTTACCCAATGTGCAGATTAAATATTATTTTTTTTTTTTTTTTTTATTTACTTTTATTAATATATGGTACCCATTTAGGCTCGTAGGTCAACAACCCCATGGACCCGGGATTCAGATTAATTTTACAAATTTACCGACTCAGTCCCCGTCTATGCCAGATAAAAAACCCGAATTACCGGGAGCTCGTGACAGGCGATGATTCAGGCGGTCCAGGCTTTCCTGGGGCGTGAGCTGACGTGTCAATGGCTAGGCACTAACATACAACAACGGGCGGTCGACAGGCGAGTGTGTCTATGTTTTTTTTTTGTTTTTTTGCACCTACACCCACAAGACTGAAGGGAGAAGTATCTAGTTCTAACTGACAAAACGACCGGACTGTGTTTCAGGCGAGTGGGTCTAGTCACTTACAACGCCAGGGATGTGATCAGGCGACGGTCTAGTATTGCACCATACAACACCGAACTGTGGACAGGCGAGTGCGTCTAGGTTCCCCGCTTACAACCACCGGACTGAATAGGTGAGCGTCTAGTCACTGCACCCCACCACCAGACTTGTGTAAGATGGAGTGTTAGCCACGGTACCACCAGACTGTGCAGGCCGAGTGTCTAGGTCACTTCTACACACCAGACTGTATGAAAAGGCGGCGCTTGTGACGTCACTCTTCCGACAGGGCTCAGAGAGTGGTCTAGTTTCCACTTCACAATAACCGCCGGGCCACTGTTGGACAGGCGGAGTGTCTAGTCACCCTTATTACACCACACCGGGCTGGGAAAGGATAATGTTCTAGCCTTACTTACAACCACCGGGGACTGTGAAAGGCGAGTGTCTACGCACATACACACATCATTGACTGTGACCAGTTTCGCAGGTCTATCACTCTAACCAAACATCGAGGTTTGACAGAAAACACCAGACTGAACAGGCCGAGTATTTATAGTGGTCTTGTTTTCTAGTCACTACAAAAAACCGGTAGCTGTGACAGGCGACTCACACGCGTGTCTAAGTCAACTCTTACCTTCTTTAAACTACCAGACTGACATGCAGAGTGTTGTAGTTCACTTCTTTTCCTTTTTTTTCTTTTCTTTTTTTTTTCTCAACAAACACCACCCCCCACTGACAGGCGAGTGTGGGATGTGTGGTGGGGGGTGGGTGTTCTGTCGGTGGGTGGGGGGGGGGGAGGTATGGGTGTTGGTTTCGTGCGGCGGGCTTGGGTATAGCCTGGGGGTGTGGGGTTTTAGTCGGGGGGGAGGTCTATTTGAAACTACACCTCAATATACCCAGACTGACCAGGCGACGTGGGTTGTTCTTCTCGCTGTTTAGGTCCACTTACACCACCAGATTGAGAGGCGAGTGGGGGGTCTAGTGTTCACTAAAACCCAGAATGACATTCGCGGAGTGTTTTATGGGTAGTAGATCACCTACACCACCCCAACTTTGACAGGCGGGTACGAGTGTCCTAATTACTAACAACCACCAGATTGACAGACGAGTGTTTAGTCCACTACAACAACAACCGGGCTGTGACAGGCAAGTTGTCTATCACCCTTCTCTAAACAACACCGTGGCCTGTGGACTGGAGAGTGTCTCTAGGTCCACCTACAACACCGCGGGGCGCTGTGTGACAGGCGATGGGCGGGGGTTTGTCTAGTCACAATTTACACCCAAACAGGCGCGGTGAACAAGCGACTCCCTACGCCTCCTCAAACGGTCCAGCCGTGTTTAGTTCACCACTTACAAAACAACACCGGGCTGTGACAGGCCAAGTGGTTTTCTGTGGGTCTTAGTCACTACTAATACAAACCCCGCAGAGCTTGTGACAGGTCCCGCGCCGCCGCGCCCCGCCCGAGTCTTGCCCCGCCCTACGCCCGCGCGATTTAGTGTTCTAGAGTTACCTCCTACAATATCCCGCTAGCTGTGGACAGGCGAGTTGTCTAGTCACTCCAACACCGGGCTGTGGCAGGGAAGTCTAGTCACCTACAAAACACCGGGCTTTGACAGGAAGGAGTGGTTACTCGACCGACTACCGGAAAGTTGTCTTAGTCACAACAACACAGGGGGCTGATTGTGACAGCCGGAGTTGGTTTTCAGTTTTTAGTAGTCTTCACTCTTAATAACTACAGGTACCGAGCTGTGACAGGCGAGTTGTTAGTCACTACAAAACACAGGGCTGTGACCAGGCGAGAGTACCGGGACTACGGGTCTTATCCATCGTACGGTTTCTGTTTTCTCACTAGACCAACAAACGGGTTGTGACATGCCAGTGTCTAGCCCAATCTCTACAACACCGAGCTGACCAGGGGCGAGTTTGTTGTCTAAAGCCATACAACCACAGGAACTGTGACCATCGAGTGTCTAGTCACTACAAACACCGGGATCTGTGTCGACAGGCCAGCTGATATCCGGGTCTATTCACTACAACACCGAGCTGACAGACGAGTTAGTCTAAGCCACTTACACCACCGGATGTGAACAGCGCGAAGTCTGGATGTCTAGTAACTTACAACACCGAGCTGACAGGCGAGGTATAGTCACTACAACACCGTACTGTAGCAGGCGGGTTTTTGTTTATAGTAAACTACACCACCAGCATGAAAGGGTGAGAAGTAGAGAGTGTAGTCACTACAAACGCCGGGCTGTGACCGGCCCTGCCCGCGTGCGAGGTGTCTAGTCTTTTTCTTTTTTCCTTTCCCTTTTTTTTCTTTCACTTTTTTTTTTTCTTTTCTCTTCTTTTGCAATTACAACCCGGGTGAAGCGAGTGGTGGGTACGAATTCACTTACACCACCGAGCTGAACAGACGAGTCGTCTTAGCCATCAACCCCCACCGGAATTGCTGACAGGCCAGTTCTCTGTCAGAAGTGTCTAGTCACTACACCCACCGAGATGGACAGGCGAAGTGGTATAGTCACTACAACACCCGTTGTTGCTGGTGACAGGCGGAACGTGTCTAGTCACTTACAACCAACGGGTTGTGACAGGCAAGTGTCTAGTCACTCCTACAACACCTTACAGAGACAGAACTAGATCAGAGAGTCAGAACCCCAGGCCAGAGCCCAGTAGAAGAGAGAGTACTGTGACCACGCGGGGAATCTTTATTGCGCGACATGTTGTTTAGCCACTACACCACCCCAAAAAGACTGTGACCTGGCGATCCGAGACGTGTCTAGTCAATACAACACCGGGCTTTTGTGACAGGCGACGGTGGGGCTAAGGGTTGGAGCAGATGGTGTAGCAAGGGGGGTATGGGCTCGGTCCTGGGTTGGGTGGGCGATAGGGCGGTGGGGGTGGGAGGTGGGGCTGTGGTGTGGCTTGGTAAGTGCGGGGGGAGTTGATGTCTGTTAGTCAATACACCACAGGGCGGTGTTATTTGGTTGATTTTTTTTGTTTTTTTTTGGGGGGGTGGCAGTTGCGGGTGGGCGAACAAGCGAGTCTTGGGGTTTTTTCATAGTATAGGTTCTCCCTACAACACACCCAACCTCCGGCTTGGGCTTTGACAGGCAAACACATGTTAACGTTACAGCTGAGTTAAACGTCTTCAGTTAGTACGTGTTTTCTAGTCACTAACAACCACCGGGCTGTGACTGGCCGAGTGTCTCAGTCACCTACAAACCCCCCACCGAGCTCTGTGAGCTGTGACAGGCCGACGACTGTGACTGTACCGTGAAGTGAGTGCAGGTTTCCCTGGGGCGATGAGCGGAGTTTGACCGAGAGTATTGTATTTTGTTTAGAGTTGAGGGTACAGCTGGCGTCCCCCAGAATCAGTGTCTAGCACTACACCACAGTCGGCTGGTGCACAAGCGAATGCCTCTTTGCGTGTACGTGTTTAGTACCACTACAACACGGGCTGTGACAGGCAACGTGTCTATATGTTCCACCTAACAATACCGAGCTGTGACAGGGCGACATGTAGTGTTTTGTCAGGGTATTAAACCTGGCTCGACGCGTTTTACCTAACACATGTGGAGGACAGTTACCAAGTTACAACGGCGGGTGATTTGACTAGACTCAAACGACACAACATCAGGTTCAATGGATTTATTTACAGCATCATAGAAATAAGATGATCATTAAACAATATCTAAGTTTATACTTCAATTTTTTACACTACAGACCACAATAAGACGGTCACAGTTCTCATCTCTCAAGAGAAGATAGTGTACCTAGCACTCGGGACTTCCTTTTCAGGCACCAGAAAACCCACGCGCAACGCTTTTCTCTCATCAACGTCCAGTCAAGTCCACGTCTCCCTCACACCCCTTTGCCCCCTCCCCCCGAGCTGTCTGAGGCTATCGCTTTTCGTCAATGATGCCCTCCCCACCTAAGTGTGTTTCTTGGCGCCTTCACGAGTGGGCCTATGTGCGTTGCCTCCGGTCCTTTGCCTTTTCGTCCCTGGCCCTAGACCGCTGTGGCCGTCTTCGTCAGCCAGCAAACCCTTGCCAGGCAGGTACTAATACTCGCCTGGCGGGTTTGGAACGAAAGGTACGGCATCCCAAGGCTGGGGGACAAAAACTCTAACGTCGCCCCCGCCCCCTACGCCGGGCGCTAACGATGTCACCTGAAAACCCCCATACTACTTGGCAATTCTTTTAGACTCTTTTTGAACATGCTCCCCCGAGCCATCTTCAGAAAGATGTATTTTCCATCTTTCCAGGTATACTAGATGTACTATACTGGGTTAATATTGTTAAAACTTGTCAGAAGTCGACCTTACTGTTGTATATAATTGGTATAGAAATACATAGGAGTACACATACTGGCATACGACACACCATAAGAAATGGAAGTTAAAGGTGTATTCAAGACTATGTGGTTTTCTTTCCATTGTTCAACCCTCCTCGTCTCCTCTCCTCTTTCCCTCTTCCTCTTTAACCACTTGTCAAGTTTCATCCTACTTCTCATCTGGCTGATTACTAATGCCAATTTATTGACCCAGTCAGATCGGTAGGTAACAGGTAGCCCCAAGCAATCCTACCTCGCAGCTTCCAAAGGGGGGAAGAAGAAGGGAAAAAGTAAATAATATGTTTTTGATGAAAAAAAACCATCCTGGCCTAGGAACCGAAATACGGCTTTTATATACAGTCGCATTAACGCCTTAAACCCTGACCCCATTTTTGGCCAGGAGCTCTTGTGTTGGTCGCACATTGGACTTTTTCTTCGGCAAACACTATACCATGCCCAGAGTAGATGGCTTCTTTGGTGTGTTGTGTTAACAATCTGGCCAAACAACATGGTTTATTTATATACAACACATACAAATCGTATTACATTCAATTTACCGCCCTTGTGGGGTTTTCTTTTGTTTTGTAATTGACCTTTTCTTGTTTTTGTTTGTTAATAACCAATTAAATGAAAGGGGGAATAACTTCAAATTTTTTTATGTTTTTATTATGAAAATAATACTTTACAATAACTATTTCTATTTTCCAGCGTCATAGTCTTGATGTTTACTCCATCTAACTAGCGAAAAAAATGTCGATAGTATGAATTATAAAAAATTAGCAAATATAAAATAAATAAAATAAGATAAATAAAGTAAAAATAAAAATAAAATAATACTAAAAAATTTAATTTTTTTTTTTTTAAAAAATAATATTAAAATAAATATATAAACATAAAAAAAAAAAAAAATAACAAATTAATCCAAGATATGATTGTTTTCTAAGGATTACAACTAAATGAAAAAATATTAATACACAATTCGTGTATTCAAATTTGTTGATTCCTAAATATCTTTAGAAGCGTTTCCCCCCCATGTTTTTTATTTAGGGGGCCCTTTTTTTTTAAACTTTTGTTTTGTCGTGTGCTAATTTTGCGGACTAAATTTCTAACTAAGCCGGGAAGTAGCAGAGATAGTTAACAAGTTACACACGAACCAGATGATAATTTTTTTTTTTTTTTTTTTTTAAAATTTGTTAGAACACACTGTTCCGGGTATGATGTAAGTTTACGGAGGAATGTACCCAACGTTCTGATCGTTTCATCCGTGTTGTGTTTCACTGGAAAAAACTTCTCGGATATTTCGAATTGACGCAGATGGTGTTAGATTTTCGTTCCATGTTCAGCGTCACCCACTTTCACACACAGATTTTTTTTAACAATATCACTGGAAATGTTTCCAAACGCAGATGCCAGTAGCCTGTTAAACTGGATATAAAAGCGCTTTTACGGTTAAGTTTTGAGCGAATGTGGCACCTGTTATTGTTTCGTAATATATATGCAATTAATAAAGTCGCTTTCATACCAACACCTCACACACAAATTTATACACGACAATCACTACATTAAGTAGTAAGATAAGAATAAGGCAAAAAACTAATATTATTGGGAGTAAACCCTATCAATCACATCGTAGACATTACACAGGGCTTTCGCGTGAATGAAAAAACTAGTCACGAGGGCCATGGCCACTGTGTCTATGATCTGAGTGTATTTTACACAATGCACTCAGATATTGGTGCTTACCTGGGTCGGCTCAGGGACAACCCCTCCGGCGACAAAAGATCGGCCCAATCATGTTGGTTCTGCCCACCCTGGGATGATGTTTCGAAACTTCAAAGATGCAATCTTGGAGCTTAAGAGTCCCAGCGCGCTGTACCATTTGGTTTGAAGGTACACATGAACTTGAAAATCGCAATGAGACTACCGTCAGGACTCCGCCAATCATAAAAAACACAAACAAAAAAAAAAGACGTCCTAGGAGGAATACCTGGACAATTAGCTTATACACACCACAATCCCTCCCACCTCTTTTAAGAGCTAGCGGCTTTCCAACTGAGGGTTATTGAAACCCAATGCCCGTTGTCTCGGTTTAATTTCCCCTGGAGACAATAAGTACACAGGATGAAGTCCTTATTACTTATTTCTTTTATGTTATTATGCTCCTGTTAACAAGGACTGCTCCAATCGCCACGGTAGCTCGCGTCAGTGCGCAATCTGCTGAAAGGGATTTGTAAATTGGGGCAATTTTTTAGATTAGGAATAGGATATTTTAAGCTATCATCAGAAAAATAAGATAGTACTTTTCTGGAATGCCAAATTTAGGGCATCATTGTATTACACATTCCTCAGGTTTTGATCTTTTGTTAGTAGGTTTAGCAAATACTTCGGTCAGATTCAGATACATAAAATGCAGGTATTTAATGAAATGCTACTAATAATTTATAAGTCCCAACAAACACGTGTTGACTTGCTTTTTCGTAGTCGGAAGTGAGAGTTTTAGGTATCTCTGCTCCTTGGACACAACATGTTATCGTCGGTCGTGCGACAAATCATTGGATATTTTGTACCACCAAGAGGATATTTCCTGATCGGCGTGTCTTAAACTTTTGCAGGCTTTAACACGTTAGTCCGTGCCCTGATTTAATGCGTTCAAAATCTGTTGTTCTAATAGTCTATTTGTGGTCGTTCATCGTCCTTTGTCCCGTGAACAAAATGTCGTACTATATAACAAAAATTCTGTTCGGTATATTACTACTAGTAACAGGGTCCGTGTCATACGTACCGAATTTGTTCGTCGGGGCATGACAAGCCCAAAATGGAAGTTGCCCCATTTTCTTTTTTTTATTCTTTCTTGTCTTTTCTTTTCTTTTTTTTGTTTTCGATTACAGTACCCAAGGTGTGGCAAAATGCTGTCAGATGTCTGCTCCTGTGTTCATCATCTACCGCTATTGCCAGTAACCTTTAGTCATGTCTACCTTCGTAAAAGAAACCTAGCGTCTGTCAGTTCTGTCAGTAGATCGTCAGAGTTTGCCATTGAGCTCCACATCTAGAATAGTTATCTTCATTTAGTTCCTATAGTCGAAACCAAGAGGAGTCTTCATCGTGTTGTTCCTTTTTGCGTCACTATGACCATTATTTTTGGCAGATGAGGAAAAAATCGATTGGGAATCGTTCTTTATGTATGTGTCTGGTGTTGTTTTCTGTTTTTTCCCTTAAGTTGATGCATCTCATGATGGATAAGTTTTCTTTGCGTAATGAAATGGGAATGGTGTTATGGGCTGCAATTTTATGGGTGTATTGACCGCTGCCATCGAGTGTTGACCCCTGTGATTTGTTGTACGAATCTGTTTGTCATGGTTTTGTTGGAGAAAAAGATGGTGTTTGCTTTACTGTATGTATGCTTGAGAGGAATGTTTGGCAACTGTATGTTTCTGCTTTGATTTAACTCTTTGGGTTGATTTTAATTCCCTTCAAAAGTAGTTTTTGTCGTGTCTAATTGTGCAGATACATATGATTACGTTGTGGGGAATTTCGTCACTAGCCTCGTCCATCTTATGAGTCTTTCATATCACTGTTATACAGGCTGTTGTGTATCGTCTTGTTCGTTGTCTCTGTTTGGTTAATATGGTTTCTTAGCATATTGACGGGAATTATTTTGTGTTTGTTCTTTATTGAATTCATACGTCTACAAGTGAGATTGTCTGTCATTTCAAAATCGGTCCTGCAAGAATCAGTCATAATGTTGTCGTCACTAGGTAGGAGAAGAAGAACTCCTGTCCAGGTATTCCCATGCCCCCAGCTCCCTCGCCCAATTCCCTTTGCCTGTCAACACGCGTTATTGTCCTGTTACCTTTATCAGGCATTATTTGTCTATAAGTTAGAACCAGATAATTTTTAGGCATTTCTTTGCACATTATACAAGATTTGAGATCTTTCATGCAATGTGCTTAAAGTCATACGTATGATTGATAACGGCGTTTTTTTAAGTACTGGAGTTGGAGTCAGTTAACAAATTATATAACTTTGATGAATATAATACTTTAATGGGCCACGTGTTTTGGCCACATCGATAAGTTCAAAAGGAGAGATAACCCCCTGTTACTAGTAATGTCGGCCCACCTTTTTTTTCGCGACTAAGCAAAAAGAATAGCCAGGTTAAATATACGGTCCCAGTTATTGGGAGGATGCTCTTGCGTGACTGAGCAAAGCATGTGCTTTTTAAATTTCGCCGTTAAATTTTTTGTTTTTCTATTAATCCCACTCGAGTGAAGGATGGTACGGGGAATTGAAAAACATGCTTCACTCTAACACAATATTTTTGGTTTGTGAAAGCTTTCGAGTAGATGCGGCGGATTTTTTTTATTAATTTTTAATCTTGTTTTTTTTTTTTTTTTTTTTTTTAAACTGAGTTACCCTATTTCCTTCTCTGATTGGATACGTGTTCGAAAATTCCACCTCCGACCACCTATCCGTGGAACAATGCCGGGGGATGGAAGAAAAAGTCATTATATCATTGGCAGTTATGTTGCTTTAGCGAACATCAAACATTCGCTTCCGGCCAGCGGCCATTACATTGATTCAATGATGGTTTTAAATATATTTATTCCCTCTGGTTGTTATATGATAAGATGCCCACTCTGTCGAACAGATTAATTTTCTCAAAAGGTCGACTGGCCTAAGTCAGTAGCGTGTAACTTGTAACTTTGCTGTGGGTGTTTTGGCCTTTCTTTACAAGTTTTTGGCAGATGTCAAACTTACTGCAATATTGCTTAATAGGGATGTCCACTGAAGATAATTGGGCAATGAAACTCGTTGTTAATAATCTGTGGCTCGGTTCTTACGTATCCATTCTTTGAGCCCTATTAGCAAGAGGTATATCAATGGGCAAGATTAGTTTTTTATAAGGCTTGCTTTTCATCAATTCGTTGGCAAAATAGTTTTTTTTCCTGTTGTGCTGTCACCTCTGGTTATAAAATTACTAGTGAGGATACAAATTTTTTCAAGCAAATTCCCGCCATCTTGCAATTTTGGTTACCTGTTGTTTTGGCGCACGATCAGATTTTTTAAAATATTCGACAATTGAAAAGGATCAGCCTTGAGCTGTTATAAAAAAAGGTCTCCTTCCATGTTTAGGAGGTATGTGATACTGGGCTAAGCATTTGTATAGCCTCAGTTTAGTACTTTCATCTTGCACTCTAGACATTAGATTCTGGTACTGCGTTCACACCACATTCAATCTGATCAGATGGGATGATAACAGTGTTATCAATGAGTCATGAGGTCTTAGCAGTGCCCACTCATACTATACTCACATACATTCATTAGGTGGTACAACATTATCAATGATGGACATTTTTTGATGGTGATGTCTGGTGATCTCATTAATGCAAAAGAGATGTCTTTTTATGTACATGAGGAATATCATTCACCTCCTGGTGTAAATTTCCAATGATAATAGCACACACAGGGTTTTTGTTTTTTTGTTTTTAATGCTGCGCATTTTACTTTCCAAGTGAGGAAAGAGTGTTTGACTGATATGCCCATGGCTACTACCCGTGGGCTACTGTCAAATGTTTTTTTTTATTATTAATTGCCAGCAAAAATGTTACTGCCATGTACGTTGCCTATGCCTGTAATATAGTTCTGAGGGCATATGGAACGTTCTCTTTAGTCCAATAACGTGGAACTTCCCGTTGTCACCGAGAAGGACCCCTCACTGACTCCTGCTCCCTTTCCCCCCTTCACCCCATCCTTTCCCTCCCCTCCCTCCTGTTTGTAGAAGACTTGCCATTCAAATATCCGTTTGATGTATGTTATTCTGCCTTTGGAAATTCTACTACCAAAAATTAGCTTCTTCATTGGCAATAGGGAAGGATGTAGTGGCGCATGTTTTTTTTTTTTTTTGTTTTTTTTAAAAAAATGCCAATCTTCATAAAAGGTATTAACAAAAACAGACATTTATTGCGTTAAACATATTCAAAAGCCTGTTGCTGAGTTCACAGGATGTTTCCTCCTCTGATTGTCCTTCATCTGATGATGTGAAAAATAACTATCAATTTAAGGCGGGCAATTTGCATTTGTTGGTCATTTGCCTACCTTTACCAATCATGGCGATTTTTTTTTTTTTGTTTTAGTGTTCCTACGGCCTTACAGAGGAAACATTTACGCAAATTTCATAAAGGATCTTCTTTCTTTTTTTTCTTTTTTTTTTTTTTCTTTTTTTTTTCCCTCTTTTTCTTTTTTTTTTCTTTTTTTTTTTTTCTTTTTTTTTTTTTTCTTTTTTTTTCTTTTTTGTTTTTTCTTTTTTTCCTTTTTTTTTTTTTTTTTTTTTCTACCTTTCTTTTTCTTTTTTTTTTTTTTTTTTTTTTTTCTTTTCTTCTCTTTTTTTTTATTTTTTTCTTTCCCTTTTTTTTTTTTTTCTTTTCTTTTTTTTTACTTTTTTTCTCTTTTTTTTTATTTTTTTTTTTTCTTTTTTCTTCTTTTTCTCTCTTTTTTTTTTTTACTATTTTTTTTTTTTTTTTTTTTTTTTTCTTTTTTCTTTTCTTTTTTTTTTTTTTTTTTTTTTTTCCTCTTTTTTTTTTTTTTTTGTTTTTTTTTTTTTTTTCCTTTTTTTCTTTTCTTTTTTTTTTTTTTTTTTCTTTTTTCTTTTTCTTCTTTTTTTTTTTTTTTTTTCCTTTTTTCTTTTTTAAATATCTTTTTTTTTTTTTTTGTCTTTTTTTTTTTTTTTCCCCTTCACTTTTTTTTTTTCTTTTCTTTTTCCTTTCTTTCTTATTTTTTTTTTTTTTTTTTTTCTTTTTTCTCTTTTTTTTTTTTTTTTTTTTTTTTTTTTTTTAAAAAAATAATAAAAATACAAAAAAAAAAAAAAAAAATTATTTACATTCCCTGTTTTTTACAAAATTTTTTATTTTTTCTTACGCCGCTTTTTTTTTCTTTTTCTTTTTTTTTTTTTTTTCTTTATTTTTTTTTTTTTTTTCCTTATCTTGTTGGTTACACTTTTTTGTTTTGTAGATCTCATAAAATAAGTACGATATGCGGGGTTCTTTTCACACAATCTCGCCTTGATGGTGTGAAATTTTACAAAATTCCACAATGATTTGTGTACTTTTCAGGATGTAGACTTATAAAGGGTTTTTTTTTTTTTTTTCTATTTGATAGGGTTTGTCATAGTTAGCCGATGCTACAAAAATTTGTATATCAGTAGCTTCACTGGCAAAACAATGTTTGTTGGCTGTGTAATAAGCCGAACCACGTCTCTCAAATCTCATTCTACACTAGTGCATCATCCTCTTGCAAAAATTTGAAAATTGCTATGGGGACAGGGGATTGAAATTGACTTTATCTTGATGAATCAGATCTTCTAACTTTGGTTAGTTTTTTTATCAATTTTTAGCTGCTTGGAAAAATAATAATAAAAAAACAACAAACTAGTCCATTGTAAATATATATCTCGGGGACTAAGCAGATCAGAGAAGAGGTAGTCAGAGAAACGTTTTGAGTCGGTTTTGGGCCTCAACTTGCTGAATTGTTTCTCTGTAAACTGCTCCCGTCTAACTATAAAATGGCCCATATCTTTGATTTTAGATAAGGTAAATCTTTTCTGAGGTCTTTTTTAGGGAAGTGATCAATGAACTGAAGAGGCTCCCCTGATAAAACTCCTCATATAAATAATATTCCATCAGACAGGGGAAACCTGGACAGGGTCCATTCATTAACGTCTCAACCATTTTGGGGTAAAGGCCGCAATGGCAGTTAGTTCACACAGAGGCCCTATTAAATTACGTACGATACCTTGGTATTATGGTACTGTTCTTTTTGTTCTTTCTCTAGTCTTCAGATTTCTTAGACTCTTTGTTTTAAGCAGCTCAGTATCAAGTCTGTGTGATTTTTAATGCAATTCCAGTTCTTCTCGGCTTACTTTTGAGCTGTGTGCTATCTCCACTTTCTTAAGTTCGATTCTCTAACTCTGCTTGCTGTGTTTTTTGCAGATAGTTCATGCTTTTCTGTTATAGCTTTTTAAGGTTGTTTCCTGCCTCTACTTGCTTCGGCAGGCCCTTTTCAAGTCTCTTCCTGCTTAATGCTCTTGTTTTCAGCAGCTGCTCTTTCTTTTCACGCTCGCGTGCGTATTCAGAGTATTTCTTTTTTTCACTCCACTTCGTTTTAACTCATTCACCTGGTAACTTGAATTTAACCCCATATCGATGAAATCATTTAATAAGACATGATTTGAAAAGCAATTGAGAAAATCAGACATCACAAATTTGTTACAAGTTGTTTAGGTTTAAAGTGAACCAATTCTACAAACTTGTGTGTTCTATTCCACAATATGTGCTAAATTTGGCTCCGAAGTATATTGAAAAAGAAAAACTAAAAAAATAAAAAATTTTTTATAACTCAAGTGTACTGGATGCGGTGAAAGGAACAGGTGAAAATCGGGCTAGAACTGTTATGTGGCGCGTGGGCGCTTATTTCCTTCAAACAACAAATTGACCTCTAAGGGCAAGGGTTTTTACATGGCACCAGAGGAAAAAAAAACCGCTGTTTTTGGAGGAAAATAAATTAGCGCTATTTTGATGTGGTGCTATGCTTGTCACTAAGTTGATTTAGGTTTGTATGGCGCTTGAGTGTAATGTAATTGTAGGTCGTTAATGTTTTTGTCAGTCAACAAATTTACCTTTTTTTTTTTTTCAAAACCACAACAGTCCCACTTAGCTTTTCTTTTTTCCAAAAACCTTTCTGCTTTTCAACAACTTCAAAACACAATACTTTACAAAGACAAATCAAATATATCTAAACACTACAACATTGATGACACCATCACTTACATTAGATGACATCAGGTAAGGGACATTAGACATCAAAGTTTACAAGAGGTGACAAGGTCCACAATGGCGACAAAACCTCCTTCTTAACCTCCTCATCCCTATCCCTATCCCCTTCTCCTTTACCTTTTTGTTCACAATGTCGACAAGGTTCAAAAGGTGACAAGTTTCAAACAACAATCACTGATGATTTTACCAAGTTTACAAGATTCAAACATATAGGTACTTACTTTACGTGCACAACTATTCTCCTGTTTAAAACAATGTAATATAATATATTCACAATGCGCCTTAACAATCACCTATTTACCCCGGTACAATAAGGTGTGGGACAAAAAATTTTCTAAGTTCACACCTCTCGGTTTAAAGGTTTTTTAATCACTTAAATAGTTCATTTCAAAGCCGGACGAATTCCACCACGTCCCACACAGTCAGGGGTCTTAAACTCCTTGGCTCGTTTTTACCTAAAACAAATGTGAGACCTTGAACCCCCCATCCTAACCCCCAAAAAAACCCACAAACCCCAGTTACAAGTACAAACGTGATTTGACTTGAGACTTAACGGCCAACGTCAATGGATTTTATTTACAGGGATCATATAACAACCGGATGATCATGACAAAGATTATAAAGTTATACTTCAGACACTTACAGACAAAAAATACAGCTCAAAGGCTAAGCTCTGTCCAAGATGTTGACTAGAACTCGAAATAAATTAATTAATATAAAAAAGAAACATCTTTTCAGGCACCCAGGAAACCACACAAACGCTCCGTTCTCTCATATAACGTCGTTCAGTCGAGTCCACGTCCCAGAGGCTGTCTGAGCTTAATCGCTTCTCGCCCCGCAAACGTGCCTCCCCCCACCTGAAGTGTGTCCTGGCCTTCCACGAGCGGGGTTGCTGGATGCCTATTTGTTGGCGTGCCTGTGCGTCTGCTTCTCTCCTTTGCCTGACGCTGGGCCCTGCGTTCTTCGTCAGCTAGCAAAAACTCCTCGCAGGCAGCGGGGACTTTGGAACCTAATACATCGAATGGCGGGCGCGTAACGAAGTTTACGGGATTCCCCCGGCTGGCGGACCCCGGGGGACGAAGTTCGCCCTGGCGGGGTGCGGCGGGGGCTCGGGGCACGGTAACGATTCGTTTTACCTCCACTTCCCACTACTGCATCTCTGCAAATTACTTTTAGACCTCTGACAAGTGTCTAGGGGTTTACTACAATTTTATTTTTACCGAGCGGGTACCAGGCCAGGGGTGAGGTGTGTCTAGTACTACCAGCTTCACCCTACAAACACAGGGGTGTGAAAGGCAAAGTATAGTCACTAACAACAAAAACGGCTCGGGGCTTTGGACAGGCGATCATCTACGTGTAAGGCACTAAAATCACAGGGGTCTGTGACAGCCGAGTTGTTACAGTTTCACTACAGTACCGAGCTGTCGACAGGCGAGTGTATAGTCACAACAAACACCGGGCTATTGGACAGGGTGAAGTGTTCTAGTCACACCAACCCACCGGCACCCGGGCCGGGTTTCCTCCCGGGTTTGTGAATGCGAGGTTCGTAGCCACTACAAACACCCTGAGATAGAGACGGAGCTGACAGGTGGCGTGACCCGCATCGTCGCACGACTTTTACAGTTTTATGTGGTCTAGTCAACTACAAAACCACCGCCCGCCACCCAGAGCGAGTGAACAGCACCCGCCGAGTGTGTAGTCACTACCAATTGACGAGCTTTTCCTCTGTGATTGTTAGGTTCGTTGACAGGCGCGTGTTCTAATTTGTTTGTTCACTACAAACAACACCGAGGCTGACAGACGAGTTTCTAGCCACTACAACACCCTGGGACTGTGACAGGTGCGAGTGTTAGTCACTCAACACCGAGCTGAAAGGGCGAGGTCTAGCGTCACTACAAACAACGGTAGCTGTTGAACAAAAAAAAAAAGGCGAAGTACAGTCGCTCTGAAGTAGTTTTCCATACACCACCCGGGTTGTGACAGGGGGGCGATATTTTCGAGACGTAGTTGTGTCTAGCCACTACAACAACCCCCGCAGCTGGACAGGCGGAAGGGTTTCGCCACTACAACACAGGACTTGGAATTCGAGTGTCTAGTTCACTATAACACCGGGATGGTGACAGGCCGCGTCACCAGTGTTCCTTAACTGTTCACTACAACACCCCGAGCATGGACAAGGAGACCCAAAGACGAGAGTTTTTCTCTACAGCCACTACAACACCCGGGATGTGACAGCGCCAGTAGGTTTTTCTAGTCACTTCAACACCCAGCTGACATGCCGAGTGTATATTGCCACTACAAAAACCAACCTGGGTGTGTGCACAAGGGCGAGTGTTAGGTCCAACTACAACACCGGGTTGTTGACAGGCGCAGTGGTTACGGTTCAACCTACAAAACGGGGGGCCTTGTTTGTTCGTGACAGGCGCTACTGTTGTCTACGTTTTTTTTTCACTACAACACCGGGTTTTGGGACAGGCCGACCGTTGTTGAATAACAACACCGGAACGGTGGGAACAGGCGACCAGTCTCAGGCCACTACACCACCGAGGAGACCTTCTGCTGCGTGGGACTGGCCGCGAGAAGTTTCTAGTCACTAATACAACACCGGGGCTATTGTGTGACAGGGCCGAAATAATGTTTCTAGCCCAACTACACCACAGGAACTGTGACCAGGCAGAGTATCGTTATTCAGTTAGTACACAGTGTCTAAGCTCATACACCTCCAACCGTCACCACCGCGACGCGCGCGCGCGCGCCGCAGGCCGGGCCGCGGTACTCCCACCGCGCGCGCGCGGAGACCCGCGCGCGGACCCCCGCGGCGTGACAGGTGCGAATGTTCTCTAGACTTACCACCCCGCCCGAACTGTTTGGACGGAGCGAATTGTAGCTTGGACACTACACCACCGGACCTGTCGTGACAGGCGAACAGACAGTGGTCTAGTCACTACAAACACGCCCACACCCCCCACCGCGGCGCCGCGCCACCGCCGCACCGGGTATGTCGTCGTCGAGGACGGCGGCGGGCCGCCTGCGGACCTGTGACCGGCGAATGTCTTCTAGGCCACTACAACACAGGGTGCTGTGGGACAGGAGCACCCAAGTGGCGATGCGAATGTATAGTCGTTCCACCATACAACAACCGGGCCGTTGACATGGGCGAATAATGGGTTTCTAGCCACCTCCTACAAAACACACGCCGCGGCGCGCGTCGCGCGCGCCGCGCGCCCGCGCCGTCGCTCCCGCGCGGACGGAGCGCGTCGCCGCGGACCCGCGCCGTCGCTGTGCGCGCGGACCCGCGGACCCCGCCGCCGCGCGCGTGCGGGACGCGGACTGGACTGGCGATTTCCGACGTCGGTTTAGGCACTACAAAAACCCCGGTGGCTGTGACCCCAGGCGGAATGTTTAGCCCCCACTACAACCACCGGACCTTGTTTTGAACAGGCGTGCGAGTTAGTACCAGTTGGTGGGTTATTCACTTACAACACCGAGCTGGACAGATGAGTGTTTTTCTTAGCCCACGTAACACCCCACTCAAACACCCCCCCTTACGACGTAACCGGACAACACACCGGCACCCACCACAGACCCACCCGGACCGAGGCGTCCGTCGGCGCGGCGGGGCGCCGGTCGCGTCGGAGACGCGAACGCGGACGGGGCCGGCGGCGCGGCGGGACGGGACGGGACTGTGACCAGGCGGCACGTTTCTAGCACTTCAAACCCCGAGCTCCGCCCCGCCCCCCCCGAGTGACAGGCGACTCTGTGTCTAGTCAACAACTAAAAAAACAAACCACACACTAATAAGTACTTCAACACCCGCGTCCGGGCTGTGTGAACCAAGGCCTAGTGTTCTAGTCCACTACAAACACTCACCGACGCGCCGGATCGGGAACGGACGCGCGGACGCGGCGGCGGCCGGAGCGGCGCTGGCGGCCGCCCGCGGCCGATCACGACCCACGCGGCCGGGGCGGGACCGGCCGACGGCGCCGCCGGCGGGCCCCGGTAGGCCTCCGGAACGACCGCCGCCGGCGTGTGCGGATCGGACCCGGACCCTGCGCGGATCGGACTGGACGGACGGAGACGGTCCGTCGGCGGCGGCGCCCCCCCGGACGGCCGGCGGGGGGTATTGTGACAGGTTAGTGTCTACCGTTTTACTACAAACACCGAACTGTGACAGGACAGGGGCGAGAATGTCTAGCATACAGCACACTACACCCACAGAGGGCAGGACTGTGACTCGGCGAGTAGTCTAGTCACTACAAAACCACCGGGGCTGTGAGACAAGTCCAGGCGCCGCAAATGTCTAGCCACTACACCACTAGTTGGTTGTGCTCGTGACATTGCGAGTGTCTCAATGTCACTACAACACCGAGCTGAACAGGCGAATGTGTCTGTTCTAGTCACGTACAACCCACAACCGCCGCGCCGGACACGGATGCGGACACTGTAAGAGGAGAGTGTCTTTCTAGTAACTCACACAAAACAGAACAGGAATGAAAGGGAGCAGTGTCCCTAGTAACTCCTAAAATGACGCCGGGGTACAGGGGCTCCGGGCCCACCACACCACACTTCACGTTCTCCCCGGACAGGGCTCACCGGACAAACCGACCGGGCGCGCAGCACTCGGAGAGTCCAGCGGGCGCGGACGGGCGGGGCGCCGAGGGCGGTGTTCGAGGGCACTTTTATGTTTGAAAGGGCGAGTGTCTAGTCATTACAACAAAGGGCTGACTGGTGACCTGCGATTTATTTTTAGCTGTTTCTAATTCACTACAACACCGAAGCAAGGGCGAGAAAGAGTCGAGCCTCGAGCACTCCAGAGCCTCCCGGAAGGCAGCTGACAGAACGATGTGTCTAGCCACTACAACACCCGCGGACTGTGGACAGACCGAGTGTCTAGCACTACAACAAACCCGAGCTGACAGGCGAGTAAGTGTCTAGTCACTACAACACCGGAGTTGTGACAGGGCAACACTCAGTGTCTAGTCCACTTACCAACACCGACGAACTGGACAAGCGCGAATGTCTAGTCACTACACCACCGGACTGTGATCTGCGCGAAGTGGGTTCTATTCACTACAACACCGGCCGGGCTTGTGGACAGGCGAATGTCTCTAGTCACTATACCACCGCGAACTGTGACAGGGCGAATTTGTCTTCTACCACTACACAACCCGGACTGTTGTGACTGCTGTCGCGATGTTTCGCGTGAGTCTGTCTTTCTAGTCACTACAACCACGGGCTGTGACAGGAGGGAGCTAGTAGTCTCCAGTGCACTACACCAACCGAAAATTATTGTTGACAGGAGGGCGAATAATGTCGTTGAACCCCAAGACCTTATCTAAATCCTCTAACCAGCCACTCCCTACATTCATTACAGCCACTACAAACACTGGAGACCGTGACTGGTGCGAAGAATGTCTAGCCACTTTAACAACACCGGGACTGTTCATGACTGGCGAGTCGGTTTTATAGGTTTTTTAGTCCACGTACCAACACCCGGAACTGTGACCAGGTGGCGAGGTTTTTCTCTTCAAGGTCCACTTACAACCCCCCACCGAGCCCCGCTGAGCTTGAGCCTCCTGAGCTGACAGGCGAAGTTGTTACTTTAAGCCACTTACAAACACCCCGGACGACTGTGACATTGTAAGTGTCTAGGTCTACTACAACACCCCCGCCCGCCCCCCCGGAATTTGACAGTGAGCGTGAGCGTCCTTCTCAAGCTAAACCGTGTCTAGTTACTACACACTCCTCACCGTTCTTCACTAATAAACCGAACACCCATATTCTACCGAAAAAACTGTGGACAGGAGGCGAATGTCTAGCCACTACACCACCGAGGGGAAGGACATGTGAATGAGCTGGGCGAGTGTCTAGTCACTACAACACGGGCTGTGACAGAGCGAGTATCTAGTCACTACACCACCGAAATGTGGTCAGGCGATGTATAGCAACTGCAAACACTGGATGTGACTGGCGAATGGGTCTAATGCCACTACACCACGGACTGTGACTGGCGTGAGTGTTAGTCACTACACTCGGGACTGTGTACAGGCGAGTGTCTGCCACTACAACACCGCGAGCTGACAGGCGAGTCACGTGTCATAGCCACTACAAACACGGACTGTAGCAGGGCGACCTGTCCATACTAAGTGCTAGTCACTAAACGACACACCAGATTGTGACCAGGTGAGTTGGTCTGTTTTCCTACACTTATTTTTTCCCTACTGTGCTCTAGCGATCCCTGTCTAAGCCACTACACATGCAGCGCTGTGAACTGGCAGAGTGTCTAGTCACTCACAACACGGGCTTTTGTCTGTGGACAGGCGTGTTGCGCTACACGCACGAGTAGTGAGCTATGTCGAGTCGTCTCACTCACTACAACACCGAGCTTGACAGACGAGTGTCTAGCCACTACAACACCGGGACTGTGACAGGCGAGTGTCTAGTCACTACAACACCGAGCTGACAGGCGAGTGTCTAGTCAACTCACAACACCGGGCTGTGACAGGCGAGTGTCTAGTCACTACAACACCGGGGTGTGACAGGCAAGTGTCTAGTCACTACAACACCGAACTGTGACAGGCGAATGTCTAGCCACTACACCACCGGACTGTGACTGGCGAGTGTCTAGTCACTACAACACCGGGCTGTGACAGGCGAATGTCTAGTCACTATACCACTGACCTGTGACAGGCGAATGTCTAGCCACTACACCACCGGACTGTGACTGGCGAGTGTCTAGTCACTACAACACCGGGCTGTGACAGGCGAGTATCTAGTCACTACACCACCGAAATGTGACAGGCGAATGTCTAGCCACTACACCACTGGACTGTGACTGGCGAATGTCTAGCCACTACAACACCGGACTGTGACTGGCGAGTGTCTAGTAACTACAACACCGGACTGTGACAGGCGAGTGTCTAGCCACTACAACACCGAGCTGACAGGCGAGTGTCTAGCCACTACAACACCGGACTGTGACATTCGAGTGTCTAGTCACTACAACACCGGGATGTGACAGGTGAGTGTCTATTCACTACAACACCGAGCTGACAGACGAGTGTCTAGCCACTACAACACCGGACTGTGAAAGGCGAGTGTCTAGTCACTACAACACCGAGCTGACAGGCGAGTGTCTAGTCACTACAACATCGGACTGTAGCAGGCGAGTGTCTAGTAACTACACCACCAGACTGACAGGAGAGTGTCTAGCCACTACAACACCGGACTGTGACAGGCGAGTGTCTAGCCACTACAACACCGAGCTGACAGGCGAGTGTCTAGCCACTACAACACCGGGCTGTGACAGGCGAGTGTCTAGTCACTACAACACCGAGCTGACAGCCGAGTGTGTAGTCACTACAATGCCGGGCTGTGACAGGCGAGTGTCTATTCACTACAACACCGAGCTGACAGACGAGTGTCTAGCCACGACAACACCGGACTGTGACAGGCGAGTGTCTAGTCACTTCAACACCGAGCTGAAAGGCGAGTGTCTAGTCACTACAACACCGGGCTGTGAAAGGCGAGTGTCTAGTCACTACAACACCGGGTTGTGACAGGCGAGTGTCTAGTTACTACAACACCGAACTGTGACAGGCGAATGTCTAGCCACTACACCACCGGACTGTGACTGGCGAGTGTCTAGTCACTACAACACCGGGCTGTGACAGGCGAATGTCTAGTCACTATACCACCGAACTGTGACAGGCGAATGTCTAGCCACTACACCACCGGACTGTGACTGGCGAGTGTCTAGTCACTACAACACCGGGCTGTGACAGGCGAGTATCTAGTCACTACACCACCGAAATGTGACAGGCGAATGTCTAGCCACTACAACACTGGACTGTGACTGGCGAATGTCTAGCCACTACAACACCGGACTGTGACTGGCGAGTGTCTAGTCACTACAACACCGGACTGTGACAGGCGAGTGTCCTAGCCACTACAACCACCGAGCTGACAGGCGAGTGTCTAGCCACTACAACACCGGACTGTGACATTCGAGTGTCTAGTCACTACAACACCGGGATGTGACAGGCGAGTGTCTAGTCACTACAACACCGAGCTGACAGGCGAGTGTCTAGTCACTACAACACCGGAATGTAGCAGGCGAGTGTCTAGTAACTACACCACCAGACTGACAGGAGAGTGTCTAGCCACTACAACACCGGACTGTGACAGGCGAGTGTCTAGCCACTACAAGACCGAGCTGACAGGCGAGTGTCTAGCCACTACAACACCGGGCTGTGACAGGCGAGTGTCTAGTCACTACAACACCGAGCTGACAGCCGAGTGTCTAGTCACTACAATGCCGGGCTGTGACAGGCGAGTGTCTATTCACTACAACACCGAGCTGACAGACGAGTGTCTAGCCACGACAACACCGGACTGTGACAGGCGAGTGTCTAGTCACTTCAACACCGAGCTGACAGGCGAGTGTCTAGTCACTACAACACCGGGCTGTGACAGGCGAGTGTCTAGTCACTACAACACCGGGTTGTGACAGGCGAGTGTCTAGTTACTACAACACAGAACTGTGACACGCGAATGTCTAGCCACTACACCACCAGGACTGTGACTGGCGAGTGTCTAGTCACTACAACACCGGGCTGTGACAGGCGAAGTGTCTAGTCACTACACCACAGGGCGGTGACAAGGCGAGTGTTAGTCACTACAACACCGGGACTGTGACAGGCAAGTGTCTAGTCACTATAACCACCGGACTGTGACTGGCGAATGTCTAGTCACTACAACACCGGAGCTGTGACAGGCGAGTGTCTAGTCACTACAACACAGGGCTGTGACAGGCGAATGTCTTAGTCACTACAACACCGGGCTGTGACAGGCAGAATGTCTAGCCACTACAACACCGGACTGTGACAGGCGAGTGTCTAGTCACTACAACACCCGGTTGTGACAGGCGAATGTCTAGCCACTACAACACCGGGCTGTGACAGGCGAGTGTCTAGTCACTACAACACCGGGCTGTGACAGGCGAATTTCTAGCCACTACACCACCGGACTGTGACAGGCGAGTGTCTAGTCACTACAACACCGGACTGTGACAGGCGAATATCTAATCACTATACCACCGAACTGTGACAGGCGAATGTCTAGCCACTACACCACCGGACTGTGACTGGCGAGTGTCCAGTCACTACAACACCGGGCTGTGACAGGCGAATGTCTAGCCACTAAAACACCGGACTGTGACAGGCGAGTGTCTAGTCACTACACCACCGAACTGTGACAGGCGAATGTCTAGCCACTACAACACCGGACTGTGACTGGCGAGTGTCTAGTCACTACAACACCGAGCTGACAGGCGAGTGTCTAGCCACTACTACACCAGGCTGTCACAGGAGAGTGTCTAGCCACTACAACACCTTGCTGTGACAGGTGGGTGTCTAGTCACTACACCATCGGGCGGTGACAGGCGAGTGTCTAGTCACAACACAACCGGGCGATGACAGGCGAGTGTCTAGTCACTGCACCACGGGATTGTGACAGGCGAGTGTCTAGTCTCTGCACCACGGGATTGTGACAGGCGAGTGTCTAGCCACTACTACACCGGGCTGTCACAGGAGAGTGTCTAGCCACTACAACACCTTGCTGTGACAGGTGGGTGTCTAGTCACTACACCATCGGGCGGTGACAGGCGAGTGTCTAGTCACAACACAACGTGGCGGTGACAGGCGAGTGTCTAGTCACTACACCACTGGGCGGTGACAGGCGAGTGTCTAGTCACAACACAACCGGGCGGTGACAGGCGAGTGTCTAGTCACTACACCACCAGACTGCGAAAGACGAGTGTCTAGTCACTACACCACCAGACTGTGACAGGCGAGGGTCTGTTCATTACACCACCGGGTGGTGACAGGCGAGTCTCCTTATAACATGGCCAAGTAATCTTGACTGTCTACGTCTAATTTTTCCAATCAATCTTCGTTTTCCCTTTGTCTGTTGAAGAATTGTCTCATTTGATTTTCTGATTGACAAGATAGGTTAATGTAAATATGTGCAACGTTATGAAAAGACAGTTATACAAAACTATAATGCAGAGATAGGTTTACAAATGAAGAGAAGACATATATGTAAACATGTTCAAAACGTTAATCTCATATCCTATACAGGACGTCGCAATTAACCCCAACATTTTATGCAATGTGAGGTTTTCTGGCAAGTTTCCTTTCAGCAGTTTGTCATTACTTTCTTAACGAACGGCACTCATACCATTGTGCTAAGACCAACACTAGGCGTTCTGTTTCCAAATCACTCGCAACTGCGTTTCGAATGCAGTATGCGGGAGTACGTTCAGTAGTTTACTATTACTTTCTGAACGACCGGCACTCATACCATTGTGCTAAAACAGCGCAAGGTGGTCTATATCCAAATCACCGGCAGCTACGTTTCGAACGCAATATGCGGGAGCACGAATTGCGTTCGCAACCCCTTCGCTACAGAGCCGCCTTGTATTGATGAAACAAAGTGATAAAGAGACACAGATAAACAGTTACAGGGGCATACATGTGAACGTCGGTGCGACAATGTTAAATCATCCATAACCACTTATACTGCATAAAATAACACGAGATAAAGAGCCTTTCCGAACACAGTTACGAAAAACATAGGGCGGTGCGGCGACCAGCTTTCAAAATTATAGACAATTCACTGGCGTAGTTGATAGCGAACTGCGCAAGTAATGTTTTGAGCACAGTCAAACGCGGGTTAGACGAAAGGCTCGTCGCTTGCCAATAGCAGTTAACTGCCTCGGGACAATATGGGAGACAAATGAAGCGGCCATCTGACGTCATCATCTACACGGATGGCTCTGTGCGAAGAAGTGAAAGTAGTGTCTAGTGTTCCGTGGGGAAGATTGGTGGGCGGTGTTTGGTGTAGGAGAGCCTGGAATATGATACAACTTCTTGTCTGAGAATGGAGGTGGAGGTAGTCACTGCGATGTTCCGATGGCTGGAGGATAAATATCATACGCATGTTGTGATTGTAACGGACTGATTAGAAAGGTGAAGACAGGCATGCTTCAGACAGAGTGGCAACCTTCTTTTCAACAATAAACGCATTAGAGAGTAACTGTTAGATTTGTTCCTCAGAACATGCTGGTGTAATGGGAAACGAGCAGGAGGACAGATTGGATGAATTTACACCCCTTGGTGGGTTTGGTGCATCATAACGTAGATGTGGTCCGGGCCATTTGAAATCGTCTGTATAGTGCAGATGAACAGTTAGATTATCACGGCTCGGAGAGAATGGTGCGGCAGCGAGTGACCAGAGGATCTTGTCAACACTCAAAACTCAAAATAAAGGCCAGACGGACACACAATGAGACTGCTGCTGGTACCATTAGTATTGAGACTCTTCGCTGGCTGATGCAGGTGAGGATGGAAGACGTACAGGGAATGTCCAGAGTGCTACGATGTCGGTTCTTGACTCACTCAACTCAACTCAGATCAGCTCAACTCAGTTCAAGTCAACGCAATTCAACTCATACTCACATCTGACTTGAAGATGGACGACTTGACTGTCCTGGTGATGTTGACCCTGTACCATGTTGCTAGCGAGACAGTCATAGTTGCCTGTGTCACTGCAGGTTACCGTCTTCTGGTATGTGACGTCGCCTGTGGATGACTGCAGGATTGTGTTTGACATTGAATGACATGAAGGAGTTGCCGTGGCAGATAGTTAGTGTGTGTGATATTGAATGACATAAAGGAGTTGCCCGTGGCATATAGTTAGTGTGTGTGATATTGAATGACATAAAGGAGTTGCCGTGGCATATAGTTAGTGTGTGTGATATTGAATGACATAAAGGAGTTGCCGTGGCATATAGTTAGTGTGTGTGATATTGAATGACATAAAGGAGTTGCCGTGGCAGATAGTTAGTGTGTGTGATATTGAATGACATGAAGGAGTTGCCGTGGCATATAGTTAGTGTGTGTGACATTGAATGACATGAAGGAGTTGCCGTGACATATAGTTAGTGTCGTGTGACATTGAATGACATGAAGGAGTTGCCGTGACATATAGTTAGTGTCTGTGACATTGAATGACATGAAGGAGTTGCCGTGACATATAGTTAGTGTCTGTGACATTGAATGACATGAAGGAGTTGCCGTGACATATAGTTAGTGTCGTGTGACATTGAATGACATGAAGGAGTTGCCGTGACATATAGTTAGTGTCTGTGACATTGAATGACATGAAGGAGTTGCCGTGACATATAGTTAGTGTGTGTGACATTGAATGACATGAAGGATGTTGCCGTGACATATAGTTAGTGTCTGTGACATTGAATGACATGAAGGAGTTGCCGTGACATATAGTTAGTGTCTGTGACATTGAATGACATGAAGGAGTTTGCCGTGACATATAGTTAGTGTCTGTGACATTGAATGACATGAAGGATGTTGCCGTGACATATATTAGTGTCTGTGACATTGAATGACATGAAGGAGTTGCCGTGACATATAGTTAGTGTGCTGTGACATTGAATGACATGAAGGAGTTGCCGTGACATATAGTTAGTGTCTGTGACATTGAATGACATGAAGGAGTTGCCGTGACATATAGTTAGTGTCGTGTGACATTGAATGACATGAAGGAGTTGCCGTGACATATAGTTAGTGTGTGTGACATTGAATGACATGAAGGAGTTGCCGTGACATATAGTTAGTGTCTGTGACATTGAATGACATGAAGGAGTTGCCGTGACATATAGTTAGTGTGTGTGACATTGAATGACATGAAGGAGTTGCCGTGGCATATAGTTAGTGTGTGTGACATTGAATGACATGAAGGAGTTGCCGTGCATATAGTTAGTGTCTGTGACATTGAATGACATGAAGGGAGTTGCCGTGACATATAGTTAGTGTCTGTGACATTGAATGACATGAAGGAGTTGCCGTGACATATAGTTAGTGTGTGTGACATTGAATGACATGAAGGAGTTGCCGTGACATATAGTTAGTGTGCTGTGACATTGAATGACATGAAGGAGTTGCCGTGACATATAGTTAGTGTCTGTGACATTGAATGACATGAAGGAGTTGCCGTGACATATAGTTAGTGTCTGTGACATTGAATGACATGAAGGAGTTGCCGTGACATATAGTTAGTGTCTGTGACATTGAATGACATGAAGGAGTTGCCGTGACATATAGTTAGTGTCTGTGACATTGAATGACATGAAGGAGTTGCCGTGACATATAGTTAGTGTCTGTGACATTGAATGACATGAAGGAGTTGCCGTGGACATATAGTTAGTGTGTCTGTGACATTGAATGACATGAAGGAGTTGCCGTGACATATAGTTAGTGTGTGTGACATTGAATGACATGAAGGAGTTGCCGTGACATATAGTTAGTGTGTGTGACATTGAATGACATGAAGGAGTTGCCGTGACATATAGTTAGTGTCTGTGACATTGAATGACATGAAGGAGTTGCCGTGACATATAGTTAGTGTGTGTGACATTGAATGACATGAAGGAGTTGCCGTGGACATATAGTTAGTGTGTGTGACATTGAATGACATGAAGGATGTTGCCGTGGCATATAAGTTAGTGTGTGTGACATTGAATGACATGAAGGAGTTGCCGTGGCATATAGTTAGTGTGTGTGACATTGAATGACATGAAGGAGTTGCCGTGACATATAGTTAGTGTGTGTGACATTGAATGACATGAAGGAGTTGCCGTGGCATATAGTTAGTGTGTGTGACATTGAATGACATGAAGGAGTTGCCGTGGCATATAGTTAGTGTGTGTGACATTGAATGACATGAAGGAGTTGCCGTGACATATAGTTAGTGTGTGTGACATTGAATGACATGAAGGAGTTGCCGTGGACATATAGTTAGTGTGTGTGACATTGAATGACATGAAGGAGTTGCCGTGACATATAGTTAGTGTGTGTGACATTGAATGACATGAAGAGTTGCCGTGGCATATAGTTAGTGTGTGTGACATTGAATGACATGAAGGAGTTGCCGTGGCATATAGTTAGTGTGTGTGACATTGAATGACATGAAGGAGTTGCCGTGGCATATAGTTAGTGTGTGTGACATTGAATGACATGAAGGAGTTGCCGTGACATATAGTTAGTGTGTGTGACATTGAATGACATGAAGGAGTTGCCGTGGACATATAGTTAGTGTGTGTGACATTGAATGACATGAAGGAGTTGCCGTGGCATATAGTTAGTGTGTGTGACATTGAATGACATGAAGGAGTTGCCGTGGACATATAGTTAGTGTCTGTGACATTGAATGACATGAAGGAGTTGCCGTGACATATAGTTAGTGTGTGTGACATTGAATGACATGAAGGAGTTGCCGTGACATATAGTTAGTGTGTGTGACATTGAATGACATGAAGGAGTTGCCGTGACATATAGTTAGTGTCTGTGACATTGAATGACATGAAGGAGTTGCCGTGGCATATAGTTAGTGTTGTGACATTGAATGACATGAAGGAGTTGCCGTGACATATAGTTAGTGTGTGTGACATTGAATGACATGAAGGAGTTGCCGTGACATATAGTTAGTGTGTGTGACATTGAATGACATGAAGGAGTTGCCGTGACATATAGTTAGTGTGTGTGACATTGAATGACATGAAGGAGTTGCCGTGACATATAGTTAGTGTGTGTGACATTGAATGACATGAAGGAGTTGCCGTGACATATAGTTAGTGTGTGTGACATTGAATGACATGAAGGAGTTGCCGTGACATATAGTTAGTGTGTGTGACATTGAATGACATGAAGGAGTTGCCGTGGACATATAGTTAGTGTGTGTGACATTGAATGACATGAAGGAGTTGCCGTGACATATAGTTAGTGTGTGTGACATTGAATGACATGAAGGAGTTGCCGTGACATATAGTTAGTGTGTGTGACATTGAATGACATGAAGGAGTTGCCGTGGACATATAGTTAGTGTGTGTGACATTGAATGACATGAAGGAGTTGCCGTGACATATAGTTAGTGTGTGTGACATTGAATGACATGAAGGATGTTGCCGTGGCATATAGTTAGTGTGTGTGACATTGAATGACATGAAGGAGTTGCCGTGACATATAGTTAGTGTGTGTGACATTGAATGACATGAAGGAGTTGCCGTGACATATAGTTAGTGTGTGTGACATTGAATGACATGAAGGAGTTGCCGTGACATATAGTTAGTGTGTGTGACATTGAATGACATGAAGGAGTTGCCGTGACATATAGTTAGTGTGTGTGACATTGAATGACATGAAGGAGTTGCCGTGACATATAGTTAGTGTGTGTGACATTGAATGACATGAAGGAGTTGCCGTGACATATAGTTAGTGTGTGTGACATTGAATGACATGAAGGTAGTTGCCGTGACATATAGTTAGTGTGTGTGACATTGAATGACATGAAGGATGTTGCCGTGGACATATAGTTAGTGTGTGTGACATTGAATGACATGAAGGAGTTGCCGTGGCATATAGTTAGTGTGTGTGACATTGAATGACATGAAGGAGTTGCCGTGGCATATAGTTAGTGTGTGTGACATTGAATGACATGAAGGAGTTGCCGTGGCATATAGTTAGTGTGTGTGACATTGAATGACATGAAGGAGTTGCCGTGGCATATAGTTAGTGTGTGTGACATTGAATGACATGAAGGAGTTGCCGTGGCATATAGTTAGTGTGTGTGACATTGAATGACATGAAGGAGTTGCCGTGGCATATAGTTAGTGTGTGTGACATTGAATGACATGAAGGAGTTGCCGTGGCATATAGTTAGTGTGTGTGACATTGAATGACATGAAGGAGTTGCCGTGGCATATAGTTAGTGTGTGTGACATTGAATGACATGAAGGAGTTGCCGTGGCATATAGTTAGTGTGTGTGACATTGAATGACATGAAGGAGTTGCCGTGACATATAGTTAGTGTGTGTGACATTGAATGACATGAAGGAGTTGCCGTGGCATATAGTTAGTGTGTGTGACATTGAATGACATGAAGGAGTTGCCGTGGCATATAGTTAGTGTGTGTGACATTGAATGACATGAAGGAGTTGCCGTGGCATATAGTTATCGCGCTTGTCTACCAAGGCATTGGTCTGCTTCAATCCCCAGTAGTAGATTATTTTATTCCCAGCAGTACTGCTCTTGGTCCACCGAGCCTGCTTAAGGCAGGGAGATTGCCATAACGTTCTGGGAATTGTCTGAAGCAAATGGAGGCGAGGAAGGGAACTGGCTACTCCAGCCTTAGATATAATGGCCTAGAATATGTTAACTGCTATATAGATATATTCTGCAAATCTTATTGTACGGAAGCGAATTATGACCAATTAGCAGACAGGTAAAGAATTATGTAGAAGCTGCGGAGATGTGGTTTTATAGAAGAATTATCACAGCACCTTGAACGGATAGAAAGAGCAATAACTATGTCTTGCACGAACTCCCAAAGAGAACTGGCCACTCGAGTCAGAAGAACACAGTGCACATGTCATGAGAAGGGGAAAACTGTAGTATATCGTGACAGCGGAGAAGAGAGGCAGGGGAAGACCAAGAGAGACGATGATGGACAGTTTGACATTATGGCACGGAGGAACGTCGTTCTCAGAAATGATTGAGAGAACACGAGACAGAAGGCTGTGGACAGACATGATCACCAAAGGCTCACGGCATGGACAATAAGAAGATTGGCAGTACACGAGACAGAATTCTGGGAACAGACATGATCACCAACGCCACACAGCAAAGGCTATGAGAAATACATCTATCATCAGCATATTTTATCAACTGTCGTGGGTGTATTGTTAGTTTCACTACACAGTTTTAGCGGTGCCAAGTGCTCATGTTGACTTCTCGTTCAGACAGCAATAGCAAACTACAGTACATAGCATTGCCTAGTAAATTACATACAGGAAATTGAATCCGGGGTGATTGCAACGTCCTGAGAATGTACTGTTCACTGGTACAATAACAACTAGGCTGCAATTCGAGCTGGGACAGGATTGTGTTGTGTCATCTTTTGTCCACTGATTGTTGTTATGGGGCTGCTATGTGAATCCATCATCATCATCATCATCATCATAATCATCATCATCATCATCATCATTATCATCAGCATCATCATCATCATCATCATCATTCTCATTATCGTCATCATCAACATCATCATCATCATCATCATCATCATCATCCTCCCCCTCCTCCTCCTTCCTTCTCATCACCATCATCATATTTTAGGTCTATTAAGAGCACAAACATGTTAACAAGCTGAACAGCGCATAAATGACTTTAAATATAAATGTTATAGACGGGTTCTAAGAATATCTTGGATAAAGACAAAAACAATTATCAGTTATCAGTTATCAGTTAGGGTATCTTCATTGCACTCCGGACATGTCCATAGGTGCTCAGATCCTCCCCCCCCCCCCCCCCCAGCATATGCATCAGCGTCCGGTGGCTAATAGTGCCAGTTCTGTGTTGGTTGACGAGGCGCTTTGTTTTCCCGATGTACCTCTCACATCTGGCTGTGCCGATTCTTACTCCCAAGTCTTTCATCCTGGACAGCGATGTGGAATCACTGACGTCAAAGTCCTCTGTTCTCGCCATGTCTTTGAGGACGTTAATAACATCGGCACGATCCATGGGCTGACCATCTACAGGGGGTGCAGAGCCAGCCAGTTTATCAGCTCGTTCATTTCCCTCGACTCCCGCATGTCCCGGGACGAAGATGAAGGTGATTTTACGGACAACCGGCTTCCGCAGCGACTCAGTCCACTGTCTACGTACAGATCCAGCTTCGACCTTCTGAATCATGCTCATTGAATCACTTAGTACACACACGTTGGTATAATGCTGTGATTCCAGCCATATGAAAGCCTGTGTAACTGCCATCACCTCCATCGTCATGCTGCTCGTGGTCATAGAATGGGCACCACTGGATTCTTGAAAGGTTCGGCCCGCTGAACGGGCTGTAAAAGCCCACGCACTTCTCTGCTGCTTTACAACAGATCCATCTGTATAGATGAGCACTTCGGGGCTATCTGAGTGTTCATAGATAAGCGCGTTAACCTCTGCATTGACAGCGGCAGGGTTCTGCTCTGTGCACCGTCTTTCGAGTGTGATAATGCAGAAGAAAGTGCACTTAAAAGCTGGAGGCACCGGCATCCATTCTTTGCCGGGGTTGATACTGGTAAGACTGCAGACCTGTCTGACGACATCTTCCGCCCGATCCATCCATGACTTGCCCCTCTTTAGCCTGTCACCCTTTTCTCTGAATATAGCGTCATGCAGAGGGTGCTGCTCATCTACACTTATTTTTAAGTATGCACGAGCTCTCCAGATCTTGATCCTGTGTTCCACTGTCGGGAAGTCAAGGAGGTATCTCATTGCTACACAGCTGGTGTCTCTCGTGCAGCCCAAAATGATGCGCATGGCTTCGTTTTGTACTTTTTCAAGTCTTCCAATCTGTGTAGGGCTGACAGTGAGGATGGCCAGGGCATACTCGATGCGTGAAAGCACAAGTCCTTGGAACAGAAGTATTAGCAGTCTTTGCTCGATATTGGCAGTCGCCATGACTCTCATTGCTGACAAACCTTTTCGAGCCTTCGTTATGAAATAATCGACATGATCTCTGAAGGACAGGCTACGATCAAGCCTTACGCCAAGATATGTCATTGACTGGGTTCTACTCAGAATGCTCCCATCCATTCTTACTGCCGGAAGGTCTGTTTTCACAATATGGTTGTTTAGGGACAACCATGTAACCGATGCCTTTGCAGGGTTGACAAGGGCGTCGGCATCAGCACACTATGAGGAAATACGATCTAGTTCGCCCTGCATATCATTGGCAACCGCCTGTCTATCTCGACCCTGTCGATACACGAGGATGTCGTCAACGAATGACAGAGTCCTACCCCTCCCGTCCATTGTTCAGTGATCGGCACCGTATACACGTTGAATAGTACTGGTGACAGTGGTGAACCCTGCGGCAATCCTGCACATATCGTTATCGGCTCAGAAGACCAACTCCCGCATCTTAGCACCACCTTCCTTTGGAGCAGAACTGCAGCTATCCATAGACAAAAACAAATGCATCCATACTTCAAGAGCTGAATATTGAAGACTTTTGGCTATTAAAGACGATAACAGAAAGAAGATTGAAATATGCTGGTCACTTGAAACGTCACGAAAGTGTGGAGAAAACAATAATGGAGGGGTCTGTGCCTGGGAAGAGGGGAAGAGGAAGGCCAAAGAGGAGATGGGTGCAGGATGTGGCGGATGATCTCCAGATGGGTGTATCAGACGCGGGACATCTTGCTTATGATCGAGAGGTTTTCCGGAAGGTTGTTATGGAAGCGAGGTTCTGCAAAGGACATGCTATTAAATGAATGAATGAAGAGCACAAAGAATCAAATGTAGATAATCTGGACTCCTAATACCGTGTTGCATGTTCGATTTGTGTTTGAATCGCGATGGTTTCTCATTAAAGTTGTTTTTAATAATAAGAACACAAGCTGTGTCTCAACAACAGTCACGATTTGCCAATACGAAGTATAGGCATTTCAAGTATAGACATTTTCTAATATAGTAATTTTCTAGTATAGTCATTTTCTTGTGTGTGTCCTCTTAACTTCACAATTTAAAGCCTAGGTAGTCTGGCCTGGTTGCCATAGCGTTTAGGCGAGGTTGTTTGTCTCTTGACCTTTGCTCTCAGGTCTAACCAGTGTAGTGGGTACGGGGAGGTTGCCTGGGAACTGACATTGACCACGCCACCGATGGAATGTCGGTTGATTTAAACATATAAGGCTAGCACCATATACTCACATCATCTCTTTTCTTCTTCTTGATATTAGTGTTGTTGTTGGTTGAGTTGCTGTTGTTGTTGTTGTTGGTCTTGTGTTTTGTTGTTGTTGTTGGTTGTTGTTGTTGTTGTTGCTGCTGCGCTGGTGGTGGTTTGTCATGTTGTTGTTTGTTGTTGTTGTGGTTTTGTGTGTTGTTGTTCGTTGTGTTGTGTTGTTGGTTCTTATTCTTCTTCATTAGCTTCTTCTCTCTTCTTCTTCTTCTTCTTCTTCTTCTTCTCTTCAAACTTCTTTCTTCTGCTTCTCCTTTTCTTCGTCTTCTTCTTCTTCTGCTCTCTCCTTCTTTCTTGCTGCTGTCTGGTGCAGATGCGGGTGTATTCCCATCAAAGTGCACACTTGCAGCACCTTATGTGAAAACACTGTTGAGCAGATGGATAAATTGTGTACCTAAGGGATGGAGTCGCTCGTGAAAGAAGCTATTTACAGTGTCTTCATTACTGAGTAAATTGGAGCTACTGCTAGACAGTGGCTAGAGTGTTTGCCTCCCGGCCCAATGGCCATATGTTCGAATCACATTAGAGGCAGGTGTGTTTGTTCCTAATTGACATGTGCTCCAGATCTATCCAGCAGACATGAATGTGGACACATTTTCTGAGTCGTCACACTGTCCACATCTGAAATGGATTACCAAATTACTTATATAAACCTCCTCCGCCTCTTCTTTTTCTTCTTCTTCATATCACGCTCTTCCTCATCCTTCTTCGTCTATACCATGGTACAGATAACAACAAGATCTGTGGATTATATTATCATAAATTAGTAGTAGTAGTAGTAATAGGCCTCTTTCAGTCCTGAAAGACTATAGAGTTGTGCCGCTTGGGAGGTACCTGACAGCACCGCTGGTAACTGTGTAGTCCAATGCTAAATCATAATATCATAAATAAATCATAATAATAATCATAATCACAAATAACAATCACAAAATCATCATAATATCATAAATAAATCATCGATATCATAAATTATATCACTGTTAATGTAACTTACCTTAGTCAAACTATGACCATTCTGACGTTGTACAATTAGTTGGGACGCGGGGTTCCCATCTGCTGTACAATTAAATGTAATCTCGTCTCCACTGTTTATGCTGGTGCTGCTAGATCTACTAGATATCCGAAACGAGGTTACATTTGTTGGATCTGAGGGTATCAAAATCATTACAATATCATTACAAGCTTACTGCCATTATCATCAAAACTATCACTGTTATCACATGATTAACAACCTTAAACTGCTTCTTAATGTTCTTCTTCATCCGCATCTCCTGTTTAAAACAAACTCTATGTTATTAACAACTAGACAAAGACATCAGATTCTAAATTCGCACAGATAGATCACTTCAACTTCACATCAATAACATGCCAGTAGAAAGTGTCCTGGAGCACAAAGTATCAGGCTTATCATTTATAGAAAGCTAACCTTTCATTCCCATGTTCAAGCGCTCGTTAAACAAACAGCGAAAAAAGTCTACCAACTCGCCAAGATTAAAAACTGCCTCGATAAAGACACAGGGAAGATATTCTAAACTTTTCACAAACAGACACATTATTACTACTGCTCTACAATCTGGAAGGTTGTTTCAATTCAATCACCAAGCGACTTTACTCACTCCAGACACGGGATATGAGTTTAATTTACAGTAAACAGGTAACTGATACTCCTAGCCTACATAAACACCTTCAGTTAATACCACTTTGCAAACGCCTACTTTTCAACAAGGCCAAACTAATTCATAAAATCCTACATTGGAATGGCCCAAATTACCTCTGGCCATTGTTTAAATATAATGTAAACTACTAAATATATTACACATCTTGAAACCTGGGGTAGACTTATACAAAATAAGCTTAGCGTACTCCGCAGCTCAGCTGTGGAACAATGTTCCACAAGACATCAAACATATCGTTATTCCCAATACATATAATCGCAAATTATTCGAAAACTATTTCAATACTGATACCTTCCGCCTTAAAAATAAACATGATTGCTATTGGCACTATTGGTGTTGGAACTCTTCGCTGGCTGCTGAGGATGGGGTCGGAGCGCGTATGGGAATGCCCCGAATACTGTGATGTCGGTTCTTAAATCAATCAATCAATCAATCATTAAATTAATAATAATAATATTAATAATAATAATAATAATAATAATAATAATAATAATAATAATAACAATACAACAATAGTATAACAGCTATCGCCTTTTGTAGACCATTATTTTCCCCATAGCTAATAACGACTGCCACATCATTCATTAATATTATTAAGTCGTGTAGTATTGATTTTTGTATTATTCGCATGCCTTTATAAAGCATATCTTTTATATTGTTGTTGTTCTCAGTTGGCTTCGAATGATGTGTGGATGAAATAATGTATAAAAGAGAGTGAAAGAAGTGCAGACTATTAGACGGGCCTGAGTGCCCAGTGTAACAGTACAGATGCAGGGATGATACAAAACAAGTCCTGGTGTGTTTCTTTCAGAAGGTTTATTGAATCATAATAGGCCGATAATAATACAGAGACCACGAGATATGATGTTGCCTTCTCTCGACTTTTGCTGTAACTAACCTAACCAAAACAACCTACGTCACGACTTGAGCATCCTTCTTCCTGTTCTATCAGGATGCTCAACCGTGCCCTAAGTTTGCACATCGAAGCCAATAACAGATATGGTATACATTCTGCTACACCTCCCTTTCTTTAAAAAGACTTTTCTTCTTCAAAAGTCTTAACTCCTAACCCCCTTATCCTAAACCTTCTTTCCTTACCCCAATATTTCTTCTAAGCCGTCCGAAACTAACTCTATCTTAAGTAAATACTTTCTTCTATTTGTCTCTTATTACTGTCCTATACATCACATCGCTATGAAGTTATACTTCTTCTTCGTTTCTGACTCTTCATAACATATATTATTTACATGTCCTATCACAAAAAACCTCCTCTTGTATAGGTATCTATTATACCTCAATAATATTTAAATCTCAGTTTTATACAATACATCATATCACATATGGGTACCTTTTTGAAATACTTCTTTTTCTTCTCTTCATAAGCAATCCGTTTAAACCTTCTTATCACGATCTCAAAATTTCAAAACGCCGTACTCTTTTGATACTAACTCCCTATTGTCATCACCCACATTACTAATTCTCCACTTTCAGCCAACCTGAGAACAATTTGCACATGATAGGAAGACAAGGAATCGGTGACCACCGGAAGTCAAAAGAAGTAGAACTCTTTCTCACAAAAACCACACTCACACCCACCCCCTGTGTTACCTGAGACTTTATGTAATAAAGTCTAAAACAATTATACATCTTCTCTTCATTGGCACCTTGCCGTCTTGACAGACGATAGTTTGTGCTTTAAAAAGGCATAATAACTTTTACCTATGGCGGTAGCGAATGTGACTGATAAGGCCAATTTGCGCTGTAAATGTCCTTTCACAGTGGGTGCATGTGAACACGTGGTCATTTCCACCATCATGCACCATCTTACGTCTCAAACGCTTGGTGTGTGACTTTTCTGCAATAATTTTCTCCTTTGACTTTATTCCATTTCTGATGTTTGCCCTCCATGCAACACGTTCAGCAGCGACTTGCTCCCAATGTGCATTATCAATGCCTGTATCAATCATGTCCCGCTTACACACATCTTTGTATCGTAGTAGAGGCCGACCCTGAGATCTCTTACCCATCTGTAATTCACCAAAAAAGATATCCTTTGGTATTCTACCATCATCCATCCTCCTAAGATGTCCTATCCATCTAAGTCTACGAAGACTGAGCATGGAATAAACTGTCACACAACCTGATCTTTCCAATACTTCAGTATTTTTGATTTTGTCTTGCCACTTCTACAGTTCATTTATACCACTTATTACGGCAATTTTACCGTTTGCGCTGCTATCTACAGCATCAACCATCAAAAATATTATTCACTCCTAAATACACAAATTAAAAAGGTCCATTATTTCTCAAGACCTCCTCCAACATTATACACCTTACCTCACATAACTAACCTTCCCCTATACCTCTCTCAGCGTTCCCTATTAATCTCGCCGAAAACTTCAGCAATCTACAAATGTCCATTTATTATGGGCATATCTCCTGAACCTCAATTTATGCCGTTATCAACAGCAACCATATCGCCACTGAACTCATGTCTGTGACCTTCTAACTCATCAACGTTATTTCATTTTTCAGCCCATACATTACGGACCCCCAAACCCTCATGGCATTTTATCTCTGTTCGCTGTGAGCACTCCAATGTGTATTTCTCACTAACATACTTACTTCCCTTTACTATCCACAGTATATATAAAAAACATGGGATTCAATTCATGTTTTACTAATTTCCTACACGCTGTTTGGCGCAGCACGTTACTCACTTCTTCTTCTATAATCCAGCCATCTCGTGTCGCTTACGAAAGCACATCATGGCTCTAAATCCGGCCTCATGGAAACCATGTTTTAAACCTTCGCTACATTTACCCCACTGCTATAGACGTCAATCTTTTCTTCCCCAATATGGCATCCAATCCATATATATTCAATCAATGCTGATTTAATGCAGCTCCTATTTTTAACTCCCGCAGAACCCTTTTTCTTGAGTAGTAACCCCATTTAAGTATGGCATATGTTTCCACAACTTCGTAGCCACTATGCAATTAACCTCCCTATCTTAACACATTAACGCTTATTATCACAGCAGCCTTCTTACTAACACAAGGTACTCATATTTACTTCAAGGGATCACTCATAAGGAGAATGTGTCTCTCTTCTAGTCCTCCGTTGTTTGTCAATCATTTTCTGAACGAAGGGTCCTAAATAAAGTCCCATGTATTGCCTTTATTCTAGACAAAACCATAACTGTTTGTGAACTAAGCTTAACTTAAACAATTTATAAACAAGGTAATTACTATTCAACACACAAGACAATTCACTTAAATTATGAGTCAAGCAAAATAAAATGACAACAGGACATCATACCCCCGCCCCCCCCCCCCCCCCCCCCAGTTATTAAATATCATTTCTCTTTCCCCTCATATCAAACAAAGGCAATCAAGCAATTCAAAAATAATATAACATACATCCTATCCATTGTTAGTCACTTTTACGGACTAACAATAATTTATTTATCTATTTAAAATAACTCAACAAGTCCAATCTTACAATCAAGTCAACTAAAAAATAATATAATATACCATATATAATGCATTGAAAGCTCAAATTCAATAAAAACAACTGTCTTCTCACTAAAGAGAAGGTTATCCCCAACCTTTATCAAAACAATAATTCACAAAGAATTGACTACTTAAAGTAACCAAGCAAGATTGGTCTCCTCTACGAACCAATGTAATACATATCTATTTACTACAACGGCTACTCTTATAACCGTGACAAAAAACACTCAATGCTAGGCTAAATACCCTGCATTAATCCCACAAAATAAATATATATATTCTCATCCTAACGTAGAACAATATCTGTTCTCTCAACAAAAGTCATTAATCAACAAATGACTGTACTTTTTCTGGAAGTCAATCATTGATTATCTCCCCCCTTAATATTTCACTTTTTACAAAACTAATTCCTAACACATTACAATATTTGAAATATAAACCCAAACAACCGCTGTAAACTACAGGTCAAATCATTTTATCTATTACCAGTGTGACGACTATTTCAATGTACCACCAGTCATCTATCTACTAATAGAACCTGTGGCTCGGCACACTAGTTGTTTCCCTTGAATTTGTACCAAGAATTATCACAACTTCCTAAAAATTACCGTCATCTACTATAGACTTCATCAGCAATAACTAATTCTACTTTTAAGTCTCTCTTCTACCCGACGCAACTACACTTCAATCTCCTGCATCAGTACTTTCTAACATCTCACCACAACAACTCTAAACTATCCTCAACTTTTCTCTTACCTTCGTTCACACACCGCGATGGTAGTCAAGCCAGTCACACTTATCGGAACACGTTATCTAGTACTCTATTTATAATACTCTGACATTCATTTAGCTAATCTTGTTTATCTCACTATCTTTCACTCCTCCTCCTATTTATCGGGACTATTTCAGAAACAGCAAACAACACCACATATTACTAACGACAGACCTCACTCCGATTGAGCAAACCATCTTCTCTCATTTTCCAGTATCAGGCATTCATGCTTCGACATGTCCTTGCCAACAATACTAAATCTGTTTTATGAAACATCATACAAAATGTTAACTCTCTTTCTATCAGCCTGTCATAATATTTTCATCGATTCCGTCTAAGATCACACATTCCAAACAAAAGACATCACACCTTTCTAATCACCTACTTTGACAATTTAGCACAAGCAAAACAAAGGCAACGACTATAACCAAAGAAGAACAAACAACAACAATTCAGCTAAACGAACATTTCTCGAAACAAGTAAAGAGTCTCAAGTGCCTAGAAAGTATAATATCATCAAATGGCAAACCAGAAAACGAGATTGAAGACAGGTGCAATAAGGCTAATCAACTCATTGGACAAATGGACAAACATGTATCAATAACTACTAAGCCTAAGCGTGTCGATCACTTCCACACACATTGACACCAGATATACTAAACGCCTTGTACATGCATGCGCTACTACTACTAATCATTTGACACGACGCACATATGTTTGTCTACATTTTTACACATACAAGAACAACGCATTACCAGACGAATTACTTCAACACTCAACAGGACTTTCACAATTCAACTGTTTTCTTATTTCTACTTTTCTCAATCATTCACTCCTATTCAAAGGTCAGAACCTATATATTATCTCTCGCAAACTATATCTCTTTTGCACACTAACCAGTATTATCAACGATCTCTCAGAACAAACCTCACTCCGACGAGCCACTAACCTCGTAACCATCATTCTCTACTTCTCCACACAACAACTTTCTCAGATTTAATCACCTCTTCTTTCTCCGCAGGCATCATGTAATTACGTCATCCCCCTCACCAGGAACTCTTATTCTTCAAGCTTCCACAGTCTTTTACTCTTAATACTCTTGCGCTCCACTGGCTATTTTACACATGATACTCAATTCCTTCTCAATCTATATCTCCTCATCAGACACTCTAGGTTCATCTGCCAATGCTACTATATCTACTTCTCAAACTACCAAGCGAAACTATCTCAGACATCACGTCATAGCCCTGCGTCGAATCAAGTCTAGTACGAGCATTCATACTTAGTTTATCTCTCTCTCTCTCTGCTAATTCTGTGCTGAATCTACTCTAGTTTAATCACACCAGTTATACATCACTCAACGTGATTAAATCTCTCTATCTAGCCATTCCGGACAAGGGACATTTAAATTTCTACATTGTTTACTTTCCCTACACTAAAACCAAACACAAGATATTCTTTATAATGTATCCACGTAGAATATCAGTTGCCGTGACTCTCTATCCTCAACAACACTATTCCCTACCCTGTACCATGTGATGCCACACCAAACAAATTCATCTGCCTATTTTAGACATCCCATATGTATATGCTCAAACCGCAATTCCTCTCATAAGCTAAAACAATGCCATCTGTCATTCCTCACCCTCGGAATTCTAACAGTTATAGAGTGCATCTAAGTCAAATATTTCATTGTCACCTAGTACTAATGTGCGTCTCTCTTCAATTATGTCATCTTCACTATCCGTTGTTAATCCGTTGTTAAAGTACTCAGGTCTTAATTCTCTGAGTTTCCTTAAGTCACTTTCCGTAGTCGAATAAATTTCCGCTATCTGTCTATTACTATTCTTCTTCTTAAATGCTTTCTTTCTATTTCCTTTATTTGCGTGGTTTTCTCACTGTTTTCTGTATATCTTACATAACGTTTACATCTCCCCATTTCGTCTTCAGATGATACACTGATGATAGTTCCCTCATCAGACTCATAATAGTTTACTGCAGACACGTCGATCATATTCCCATAGTCGGCTTTAGAACGTCTGACTTTCTTCTTACTTCTATTCCCCATGCTCCGCTTCGGGACAACTCCACCATCTTTACCTGAGGAAACTGACATCTCAGTTGTACCTTTATTGACTATCAAACTGTTTATATTTCTTTCCCCAATACTTTTCCTCTTTGGTCTCTTTTCGTCTTTGGTTCTTGTCTGTTTATCTTTCTTAATTTCAACCGTGTCTCCCTTAGTCACTTTCAAGTGAGTTGGTTTTAATTGAGTCTCTACTAACTCGGTTTGACTTCCCGTCGTTATCTTGCTAGCTGGTTGTTTCTGGGTTTCCTTTTCTATTGTATCAACCTGTGTCTGTGTGTTCCGTTCTACTACTTCAACCACCTGCGTCTGAGTCTGTTGGTCTATTTTCTTTATTAACACCGTCATCTTCTTTTCTTGTTTAACAGTCAAATTCTTAACCATCTTAGGAGTAATTGAATTCCTACTTACATTTCCTACCCTGTTCTTTGACCCTGACCTCAGATACTGTCTCCGTCTTTGTTCAAACCAGTCGTCACGTTTTTTCCTAGCAGTCTTGCTATGGGATGGCCAATTCCATAATTTATTGGAAAGGTCTCTCTCATGACATTTATACCGATCCGACTTTTCACAATTACGTCTAATCTCACCGTCTTTTACCCTATATACATCAGGCCTTGGTTCGTCATAACCAACCGCATAATCAGAACCATTGTCTTCTGTCTTTATTAAGTAGTGGCTGTCTCCTGTTATTCTTTCCTACTCTGTTGCAGTCTACCTTAAATTTATAAGGCTCTTGTCTAGTCGTTCTGTTCTGCAACGTTTCCACAAAATTTTCTACTTCACTAACTGCCACTTTTAACTCTCCCAACTATGTACTGATACATTTTATTTCTATATGTAGGTAGTTCATATTAATTTCTTTGTAATTTATATCAAGCCAAAACCCCTATATATGTCTTGGTGCCTGTAGAGAAAAAAAAACTCGTCTTGTGCTTTGCTGAAATAATTTTCAATTATGCCTGTTTCTCTACTGTGCTGTGTTGAGTAAGCCTGTTGCCATGCCCACTTCTTCTGCCATGCTGAAATATTTCCCTATATACTTATACAAGCAAAAAAAACAATCAATAGATATTAATAAGTGTACTATAGGCACATTTAAATTAGCTAAAGGACGTAATCCATAGTTTTTCTTCCTTAAAAAAAAAATGGGTTCCGATTAGTCAATAAATTTTAAATTTTCTATCTAACATAAAGGTCATTGGAAATACCGTATTCTGTTGAAATATTGTTTCCACTGGTCCACTCTAACATCAACTCCCAAATATTCCTCTCGACGTCTATGTTCAACAATTGAGGGTTTCACAGACGAAGGAACGAGTATATCATGTTGAAAAGAAACGGCCTCCGGATTCCTCTCATCTCAAATTGTCGACGCTCTCAATTTTATGGCTTCTTCAGTGGAAGGAATGCTTCTATTTTCGCCCCTGGATGGGTACACCAGCCTTGAGCTTTCTTTTCACCCTAAACAGGGCCCTTCAAAGCGACGACTTGAAAACGGCTCTCGTGACAACAGAGCCCAGAAATGATTCGACAGCGGCTCTCATATGCAACAGAGCCCAGAGAGGATCTGGCAGTGTCTAAAAGACATGGCCCAATCGATAGATTAATGAACTATTTAACTGCCGCCCTGGTTGGCCCTTGATAAAAATCCTTTTCTCTAAAACAATTTAGTTGCAACAGGACTCAAAAAATTTGTTGACATTATTCAATTACCAGTTTCTTCACAGATCTTAGATAAGATTTGATAAAACGGGCTGTCCAAATTCATCGCCATTCTGAAAAAATTTACTGATTCGAGATGATTTAGTCTTAAACTTTTGACTGAACCAAGGTAATAGCTGGACTTGATTGACCTCTAACAATTTGACTCACTTGAGGCAACGGCTAAACCTGATTGACCTCTAAAAATTTGACTCACTTGAGGCAATGGCTAAACTTGATTGACCTCTAAAAATTGACTCACTTGAGGCAACGGCTAAACTTGATTGTGGTTCAGCGCTGTCGTGGCTTCTGAGTTCGCCCCAGGCGAGCAAGGTTAAATATAAGGAAGATAACGGCTCCTTCGAAACAAAATCTCCAGACATATTGACGTTCAAAAAGAAACAACATCAGCCAGGTTCTCAAGGGTGTAGTATGACAATGGCAGTTCTGTCTCAGCAAATTGTACTTTGTGGGGCGGTTGTTTTCAAATTTTTAACGAACGTCAGCCAACTCCATCGTAAAAAACTTGCCGATTCCTTGTTGAGTTCTTAACAACACGACTTCAAGTTTCCAGATATCATCTATCGTTCTGCCTTTTCATGATGACTTGTGGCCGCGACAACTCGGATCCTGGCACCAGGCATCAAAAATCCCTCCTGTAACAGTACAGATGCAGGGATGATACAAAACAAGTCCTGGTGTGTTTCTTTCAGAAGGTTTATTGAATCATAATAGGCCGATAATAATACAGAGACCACGAGATATGATGTTGCCTTCTCTCGACTTTTGCTGTAACTTACCAAAACAATCTACGTCACGACTTGAGCATCCTTCTTCCTGTTCTATCAGGATGCTCAACCGTGCCCTAAGTTTGCACATCGAAGCCAATAACAGATATGGTATTCATTCTGCTACACCAGTTTTTAACCCTTTGAAAATAAAGGTATGTCTGTATGTCTGTCTATACACACACACACACACACACACACACACACACACACACACACACACACACACTTCAGTACACCATTGAGCAATCTTTACCGGCATTTTCATCTCGAGCCATGCAACTCTGCTAGTTCATAACACCAGTCTGCTATCACTGCTCAACATTTGTGATAACTTGATGTTTTTGTATATTTTCCCCCTCTCCATCAATCGCTTTTAGCTCGAACAAAGTCAAGGCAAACTACCACTACCACTACCACTACCACTACTACCACCACTACCACCACTACCACTACCACTACTACTACTACTACTACTACTACTACTACTACTACTACTACTACTACTACTACTACTACTACTACTACTACTACTACTGTTACTACTGTTACTACTGTTACTACTGTTACTACTGCTACTGGTAAGTGAATGAGGGTTAGTTTTCCCTAACACCATTCCTTCCCGTCATGAGGTAAACCCACTCAAAATTAGGAAGTACTTGTGATTTACGTCCCCAATTCAAAGACGAGAAGTCAACATTTTTGTCCAGCTGCCCAATGTGTGGGATGAAACCACAATACGCGCGGCCACCATAGAAAGTGTAAGCGTGGACGTGTTAAACTTCCCGGCCACCCGGACCTCTGATGACCTGGTGAAAACTGTTGATTCTGTCGCTGTCTGCTCACCTCCTCTCCCTGTGTATCTTTGATTGAGATCACAGGTAGAATCTTATCTAATTACTTGTGCCACCCATCACCTATCTCTATGTACCTGCTTGCCTGTGACGTCATGTAGAGTATTATGTAATTTCTGTTTGACGTCACAAATGATTCCTCGTGCCCTTGACTTGTGCTATTACTAGCTCTCCGACAAGTGGGGCAGGAAGACAACGCCATCAGCGAAGTCCACATCATCAAGGTCTAAATAGGATGTAAAAGGCCGAAGGGTAGTGCATCGGGTGTTATTCCATATAACTCGGACTCTTCCCACAGTGCGACCCCCAGAAAGCTTTGCACAGAGCACGAACATTGTAGTTCCAGCAACGACACACAGGAGTCTCCAAGAAAGCTGCACCCGTGAACCGAAGAAATGTCTAACCGCTAGGAAAATCCTCGGACGAGAGACCCACTTTATATAGTGTAGTAAAATAGGTGTGGGTGGCGGCTAGCTTGCTCCTGTTAGTATATCAATCATTATATTAGCTGTCATATGATGAAGAATCCTTGCTGTCTAATCTGGAAATTTGAAGACAGTGAGCTTTGTAAAAGAATAAATAATATATCTACCTATCGAAAAGTGCCAACATATGATTAAAGAGAACTTTTTAGCCGAAAATGTTAATAGTGACACTGGACTAACAAATTGAACAATTTACAGATATGAACAATGTCTTTCTGTAGATACGGGTGGTTCAGAAGGAAGTTCCAGCTGGTTGAATTATCATAGAACAGGAAAGTATATTTGGTTGTCCAAAGTCGAAGCTCTGTCCAGAAAAGTACAATTACTGTCACTTTGGATGTTCCTTCTTTTTTCCAGTTTCGAAGACTTGCGATCTCATGAAAATCAATTCGGTAGAGGATTTTGAAGATTGAAAGCCTGTCTGGCCTCCCTCCTGATATCTTGGGAGATGTATATGACCTTCACTTCATTGTCGTATGATGATTAGAACTTTTGAAGATTTGACTTGCCTCACTGAATAGAGTTTGATTGCTTCAGCATCATTAGAAGACACCTTGATTTCCTTAGATAAATTATTTCGGAGGTTGAACGAGGTCGGACTAACACAGTAGTTCTCAACAATTTTTGTAATATGTACCCCTTCACCACATGTTGAGAACGTTCTCCCTCACACCCCCCCCCCCCCCCCGCCCCCTTTGCATTTCCTCCGTATAAAATCCCCCGCCTCTACACAGTATACGTAAAATTTGAAGCTTAATTTAATAACACATACCAGAACAAGTCTAGACGTCTACATTAAACGTGATTTGTGGGTCTACTTACAATATAAAATGAATTTCAGAAGGGCGAGAAGTACAGAATCGTAAAGTATAGAGGGAAAAACAATATCAAGTAATCGGTTCTTGTATTAACGCCATCTTGAAATAATTGAAATTCCTCCCGCCCCCGTTCCCCACGAAACCCTAAACTGTCCCACTGTGGGTAGGAGGGGGGATTCGTCCGTTATACAGATCTCTTTAATCACATGTTGGCACTTTTCGATAGAAAGATTAGTTATTCTTTAAAAGAATTACTATCTTCTAAATGTCCATAGAGGACAGCAGAGAGTCTTCATCATAGGACAGCTAGGATAATAATTGATATACTGATAGATGCAAGATAGCCGCCATCCACACTTATCTTGCTTCAACAATGATAATGAGAATAAGCAAATGAAAACCAGATCTGCTTTGGTGATATCCCACTATAAGAGGCGAAATCATACGCCTCGTTAGATAGCAGCACAGACAAGCATGTGGGGAACATATCGAGATATTAAAATAATAATACAAAAGACGAGAGCGGTACAAGTAAATGTGTGAATGTCAAAAGAAATGTGAATGAGTACCAAACACAGAAGATACAATTCTATCGACAAGTTAGTATCAATGTACGGATAGGAAATATGGGGAAATGCTAACACAAAGACTAGCACATTACAAAAGCCAATCATTAACTGGAATACTGCACAGAATAGGACTAGGTTAGAATCACCAATGCCGAGCTAAAAGAAATGTCTGGGAAGGTTCCAGCAAACCGAGAGCTATAGAGACCCTAGCGCCGGAAGACACACGTTGAGGAAACATGGATGTAGTATAACTGGAATGTCAGTTCTCTGGAAGACACGGGGGGGGGGGGGAATAATTAGCTGCAGACCTGAACACCCGGACACAGAGAATTAGACACATAGATGGATAACAGATTCATAAAATTTAGAACTCACTCCAGATGAAACAACTGATTCACAAGAAATAAATGAACTATTTACAGACGATCAGTGCCTGTTTTACAGCGATGATGGCAGACTACAAAATCATAATAATCTGAGTTCAACATGTAGAAGATACAATATGAGTATAAACACAGCCAAATCCGAAGTAACGCAAGTTAGTAGATCGCCGGGCCCACTAAGTATACAGATAAATAGCACAACTCTGAAACAAGTTAAAGAATTCAAATACCTTGGAAGTATGATCACAGAAGATGGCAGATTGGACAGAGCAATCGAAATCAGATGTCAAAAAGCTAGTGCACTTACATATCAACTATCACCCTTAATGAAACATCCAAATATACCCATGTCCTCAAAACGACAGATAATAAACAGCATATATGAATAACGAAGACACAACCATTAGATTGCACGATTTATTGCCTGGCATATTTCGCTGCATCTCGTCAGGTACATACTGCAGAAATCACACAACTTACGTACGCCAAATCAAATTGTATTTACCAATTTACATGCAGATGCGAGGCCATCATAGGCAGAACTGAGCGACAGTTACATTGCAGGGTTTCGGAACATATTCCGAATTGGGTGGACAAGATACTACACACAGAAGATGGTAGCCTAGGCAGGCCGACACACCGGAGCAGTCCGGCTTCATCGGCCGAAGACATGTGCTTGAGAGTGGTCACCTGGTTGAAAGAGACAGTGCCTTCCGTGCGTTGTTCAACACACAAAGTAGTCGATTGTAAAAGTTTGCTGAAGCTATAATAATCAACCTTCGTAAGCCGTCCTTGTGCAAGCAGAAAGACATGTTAGTCAGTTTAAAATTACCGTGGTAGACAATCGACATTACTGTGCGAACCTGTGTATATTTCAGTTTGAAGGATTTATCTAATTAATTCACGTAAGTTGTGTGATTACTGAAGTATGTACCTGACGAGATGCAGTGAAATATGCCAGGCAATAAATCGTGCAATCTATTGTTTGTGTCTTCGTTATTCAAATTTATCACGGGAAAACATTGTTTTAAACAGCATATTCACACCAACCCTATGCTGCCAATCTCAAACTTGGACTTATCCAAATTACACCTTCGCAAAATCAACACCTGCGAGATGGGATCCCTGAGGAGAGCTGCCAACCTAACAATCCAAGACCGAGTAAGAAATGCTGCTATCAGACAGACAGCGGGATCAACACCTTGTGCCACATTTATTGAAAGACAGAAGATCAAGTGGTTTTACCATGTTGTTAGAATGCAACACCATCCACTACCATCTCTGGCCTTAAATCAAAAATCATCCGCGACGAAGCCAAGAGGACGTCCAAGAAGAAAATGGATTGACGACATCAAAGATACTGTACAATCACACGAAATGGCACTATTCAGTGCCGCCCACCGGGCGCTGGAGCGCAAATTATTCCTCCCCACGTCGCTTGACGGCATAAGTGGAAGATGATGATGATGATGATAATAATAATGGACAAAAGGGGAAGACGTGGAGGGCTGAAGGATGTCACAATAGACAGAAGGCTTAGTTGAGTTGGTTGAGATCATATATTCCATTGGGAGATACAGTGCAGCAGAGAAAGCACATCAGGACAAGAGAGACAATTCCATAACTATCTTCATATGTCTGTTGACACATATTGGGAAATAACATTGTATACATATTTTCCTTCTGATAAATGTTACAGCAATGACAATATTAATGAAGAATAAAAACAATAAGCAACATATGCACAAACCAACAAGTATATCAGACTTACAGGCCACCCTTATTTCCACACTCGATGTTTGTGTGTAACTTGCTGCGTGAAGAGCGCTACAGGTACAGCTCCGTCCATGAAATTCTCGTGTTACATTAACATTCATAGTCACCGAACTACCGTCAGACTCAAATGGCTGTGATATATTATCACATGTGATGATTGTCCTGTAGACTGGTGGATCTCCCCCAGGAACCTGGCAAGTTACAATGAGTGTCTGGTGCTCTACAACTTCCACCGACAAGGATTGAAGTATCTGTCCGGCATGGTACAGCTGTGGCAGTTGTTGAGGGGGTGCTGAAACACACAGCAGTTTGACATAAACAGACTTTAATTTGACATGACTAAGCACCAGTTTGACATGAACTATCACCAGTTTGACATGAACTATCACCAGTTTGACATGAACTATCACCAGTTTGACATGAACTATCATCAGTTTGACATGAACTATCATCAGTTTGACATGAAGTATCACCAGTTTGACATGAACAATCACCAGTTTGACATGAACAATCACCAGTTTGACATGTACAATCACCAGTTTGACATGAAAAATCACAAGTTTGACATGAAAAATCACCAGTTTAACATGAACAATCACCAGTGTGACATGAACAATCACCAGTTGGACTTGAACAATCATCAGTTGGACATGAACAATCACCAGTTTGACATGAACAATCACCAGTTTGACATGTACAATCACCAGTTTGACATGAAAAATCATCAGTTGGACATGAACAATCACCAGTGTGACATGAACAATCACCAATTTGACATGAACAATCACCAGTTTGACATGACCATTCACCAGTGTGACATGAACAATCACCAGTGTGACATGAACAATCATCAGTTGGACATGAACAATCACCAGTTTGACATGAACAGTCAACAGTGTGACATGAACAATCAATAGATGGAAATGAACAATCATCAGTTGGACATGAAGAATCATCAGTTGGACATGAACAATCGGCAGTTTGACATGACCAATCACCAGTTTGACATGAACAATCATCAGTTGGACAAGAACAATCATCAGTTTGACATGAACAATCATCAGTTTGACATGAACAATCAACAGTTTCACATGAACAATCATCAGTTGGACATGAACAATCACTAGTTTGAAATGAACAATCACCAGTGTGACATGAACAATCATCAGTTGGATATGAACTATCATCAGTTGGACATGAACAATCACTAGTTTGACATGAACAATCACCAGTTTGACATGAACAATCACCAGTTGGACATGAAAAATCATCAGTTTGACATGAACAATCACCAATTGGACATAAACAATCAGCAGTTTGACATGAACAATCATCAGTTTGACATGAACAATCATCAGTTTGACATGAACAATCACCAGTGTGACATGAACAATCACCAGTGTGACATGAACAATCATCAATTTGACATGAACAATCATTAGTTTGACATGAACAATCAGCAGTTTGACATGAACAATCAGCATTTTGACATGAACAATCACCAGTGTGACATGAACAATCATCAGTTTGACATGAACAATCGCCAGTTTGACATGAACAATCACCAGTGTGACATGAACAATCATCAGTTTGAACAATCACCAGTTTGACATGAACAATCACCAGTGTGACATGAACAATCACCAATGTGACATGAACAATCACCAGAGTGACATGAACATTCATGTCAAGGTGTTGGACCGACTAGTAACAGAAGAGGGGCAAGGACTAATAGTACATAGAGACAGGACATCTATAAAGGTATAGACAGAATACAGACAGCACCCAAGCTAGGACATAAGGACAGTAATTAGACTAGACTCGGGTGGGGACACTAATGTGTTATAGTTAGAATAACAGAGGGACCGACCCGAGAACAGGGGCGGGTGCATGAGGTCAGGGGAATACCGTGACCACGTAAACTAGAGTAGTAACGAGTGCTAAGTAGACAGTGCTGCGTGCAAAGAGAACGCCACGCAGAGTTGCGAAACCCACGAGGGAGTTTGACCACGTAGGCAAGCGACAACCTGAGCTGCTTCAGACAGGGGACAGACCGGCCTTCCGACTGGACGTAGTGTTGTTCTGAAGCGAATATCTAGTGTAGTGAATGCATGCGATGTGTAACGAGAGAGTGACCATGTGTGACAATGTGCATTCATATATTGTGTAACGAGTGATAATTGTTATTATGATGTATCAGGCAGATAACGCCTTATGTTGATTGTCAGGCTTGCCTGAAAATAAACTCCGTATCAAAAATACCTGCACGAGCAAAGTTGTACTTAGGATACGGATGATATGGCCTGATTGTGAATGAACGCAAGACTGTCACCTGAGTTTGACATGAACAGTCAACAGTTTGACATGAACAGTCACTGGCTTGACTGAAAAATCACCACAATAATTTATCATGTACATAATATCATTTAATATAAACTGACTATAGTTTGACACGAGTGGACTATAATTTGACATGAACTGACTATAATCAGCAGGAATGGGAGAAATAATTACATCGACATATTACAGCATCTTCTTCTTCTTCTTGTAGTCCATGCGGTGTTGCGTTTGTCTTCATATATGTCCACAACCCTCGTGCTCATGTACTGCCAATCTTCTTAGAGTCCATGCCAAGTGGCATCGATGATCATCTCTGTCCATAACTCTCTGTCTCGTGTACTGCCAATCTTCTTATAGTCCATGCGTGTGGCGTTGGTGATCATGTCTGTCCACAGCCCTCGTGCTCATGTACTGCCAATCTTCTTAGAGTCCATGCCAAGTGGCATCGATGATCATCTCTGTCCATAACTCTCTGTCTCATGTACTGCCAATCTTCTTATAGTCCATGCGTGTGGCGTTGGTGATCATGTCTGCCCACAGCCTTCTGTCTCATGTACTAGCCAATCTTCTTATAGTCCATGCCGTGTGGCGTTGATGATCGTGTCTGTCCACAGCCTTCTGTCTCGCGTACTGCCAATCTTCTTATAGTCCATGCCGTGTGGCGTTGGTGATCATGTCTGTCCACAGCCTTCTGTCTCGTGTACTGCCAATCTTCTTATAGTCCATGCCGTGTTGCGTTGGTGATCATGTCTGTCCACAGCCTTCTGTCTCGTGTACTGCCAATCTTCTTATAGTCCATGCCGTGTGGCGTTGATGATCGTGTCTGTCCACAGCCTTCTGTCTCGCGTACTGCCAATCTTCTTATAGTCCATGCCGTGTGGCGTTGGTGATCATGTCTGTCCACAGCCTTCTGTCTCGTGTACTGCCAATCTTCTTATAGTCCATGCCATGTTGCGTTGGTGATCATGTCTGTCCACAGCCTTCTGTCTCGCGTACTGCCAATCTTCTTATAGTCCATGCCATGTTGCGTTGGTGATCATGTCTGTCCACAGCCTTCTGTCTCGTGTACTGCCAATCTTCTTATAGTCCATGCCGTGTGGCGTTGGTGATCATGTCTGTCCACAGCCTTCTGTCTCGCGTACTGCCAATCTTCTTATAGTCCATGCCATGTTGCGTTGGTGATCATGTCTGTCCACAGCCTTCTGTCTCGCGTACTGCCAATCTTCTTATAGTCCATGCCGTGTGGCGTTGGTGATCATGTCTGTCCACAGCCTTCTGTCTCGTGTACTGTCAATCTTCTTATAGTCCATGCCGTGTGGCGTTTGTAATCATGTCTGTCCACAGCCTTCTGTCTCGTGTACTGCCAATCTTCTTATAGTCCATGCCGTGTGGCGTTGGTGATCATGTCTATCCACAACCTTCTGTCTCGTGCACTGTCAATCTTTTCTGACACTGATGCTCCTCAATGCCATGATGTCAAACTCTCTTTGTCTCCTGTCTCTCATCACCTCCAACATTCCCATTGTGAGACCATACTCAAGCTTTTCCCTTCTCATACCTTGTCTAAAGAATGTGGGCTGTCTTCTTCTGCTGCGAGCAGCCAGTTCTCTTTGGGAGTTAACTTATTTCATGATATCTTCATGAACCTTTCTATCCGTTCAAGATGTTCTCATCATTCTTCTATTAAACCACATCTCTGCAACGTCCAGACGATCTCTCACGTGTCTGCTATTTGTCCATGATTAGACTGTATGGGGGTGGATGAAATTACAAGAGATCGAGAAACATACGAGTACATGGGCATATTCGTAAACAAGTGAATCGGTACAGTTATCTCGGAACAGTCGTAACATCTGATGGGAGATGCCTTAAAGAGATTAGAACAAGAATTGCCATGGCGAAGATAGCCTTTTTCAAGATGAAAAACATACTGACCAATAAAAAGATATCAATTGAAACGAGAAAAAGAGTGTTGAGAGCTACATAGAACCTATACTTTTATATGGGTGTGAAGCGTGGACAATGAGTAGTCAAACTGGAAAAAAACACCTGTTTGCTGTGGAAATGTGGTTTCTGAGGCAAATACAAAGAATACCATGGACAGACAGAAAAACCAATGAGCAAGTCCTTCAAGAAACAAATGAAGATCGTAAACTGATTAGAGACATTAGACGTAGACAGTCCAAATTTTTTTGGGAATGTTATGATAAGAAATTACTTGGAGAAATTGGTGACAACCGGCAAGATCGAAGGGAAGAGACCAAGGGGAAGACCGAGAAGTAAATACATGGATGACTTAACCGCATAGCACGATCGAGACAGGAACACGGAGCTGATCCACGACTCTGGTGATCAAGTGAGATAGCAGAACATGACCGCCCACGCTTATCGGCATGTTACGTGATAGATGGATGGAGAAATATTTACGCGGGCCGAGATGACAGCGACGTTCTGCAAAGGCATTGCTGCATGGTGATGATGATGGTCATGATCGTGATTATGATGATGATGATTATGATGATGATGATGATGATGATGATGATGATGATGATGGCGATGATTATTGTGATGATGGTTGTCACCACCTCACCTTTATCGGTATTAATTAAAGGGCTGCAACTCCAGCCCAAGGGATAGAAGAGAGTCACTCAAGGCCCGAGTAATCTAGAGCCTTCTCGAAGGACTGGTCATTGAGTCCATGGTTCCGTGGACACTGACGTGGCCCGCCTATTGCGGGGTCCACGGGGAACTCGGACAGAGTTACCACCCGTGTCGGATTGGGACACGTGTGGACCGGCAGAGGACAGACGGACTTCAGAGAGGCAACAGGGCCTGCCTTAGAGGGACTCAATAGATATCAATAGATATATATATACATAGGCTAGATAGTTTGCTAGACTGTTGTATGATAACTATGTGTTTGATGTTAACTATCTGTGATATGTAATATAGCGCGGGTTTGTTAACCCACTGCGCCAACGCACTGTATATTGAAATACAATAAATGTTCGATATCATAGCGAACGGAAGTTATTGTTGCCTGTGTGAACCCGAGCTCAGATACCTAGATAAGAGCAAGACGATGACAGGCTTTTTGGGGGCTAGTTTTCCGGTTTTGGCATAAAATCTAATGTTACAGAACTATTAATTGCCATGTAAAATCACTAAATTGATTTTTGTACCACAAATTGTTAACTTTACAAGTTTAAATATTAGTAGCTATCTAGCAATAAAATAGAATTAATCTGAGTCCCTCAGCAGTGTCTCAGCAGTGCCTCAGCAGTGTGTCTCTCATTATTGTATTACTGTAAACTATTTTTGACATGACTGTGACATTTTTTGACTGTTACTAATGTTTTCTCACTCTACGAGCAGATTGTTCCGCGAATAGTGGCGCGTGCAACCTATGTAACCTTTCCAACAGTGGCGAGAGTACAAGACAACATCGGCGAGTTCTGGGATTAAAAGCTAAGTTTCATATCATACCCATTGCAACTCTAAGCTGTACTTCTCACCATCCATCAATGTATCATTTTGCTTTGCATTGATTTGTTTGTATATTCATGACCTTGTAACCAACATAACCTTGCATTTTGATTTACAAATTTAATAAGTAAGGGAGATAACTAAATTTTCTACTCCTCAACATTTTTTCTAAGGGATTTAACTTTATAAACAGTACCAACAAGTAAAACACAAAATGTCTAGCTTAGATAAATGCATTGAGCAAGGAATAAAATTAGGTTATAAAGAAGAGAAACTGTCAGAATGGGCACAGAAAACGCACGCAGAAAACATTGCCCGTGAAGAAAGAGCGATAGAACGAGAAGAAAAGAAATTGCAAATGGAGGCAGAAGAAAAGAAATGCAAATGCAGGCAGAAGAAAGAAATGCTAATTGAGGCAGAAGAGAAAAAGATGCAAATGCAAATTGAAGAGAAGAAAATGCAACTGCAGGCTCAAGAGAAACAGATGGAGCTTGAGGCGGCGGCCAAACAAGCCCAATTGAATGCCGAGACACAAATAAAACTAAAACAGATGGAGATTGAGTCCAACGCAGAAATATCTGTAAATAAGCTAAGAAGCAAAGAGGAAGAACAAAAATATAACAAGTATAAAGGCCTCGTGAAGGCGTTCTGCTCAGGAGATTCCATCAGCGCCTACTTGGAAAATTTTGAGTGTTTAATGTCCTACCATAAGATCATAAAATCAGATTGGGCATTTATTTTAATGAGAAACTTAGCTCTTGAACCTTTAAAAGTAATAGAGACAGTGCCACAGGAAATGCGAAAAGACTATGACTATTTAAAACAACGCATTCTCCAACATTTTTCTTTAGATACTGCAGGTTACCAACAACAATTTGCCAAATTATCTCCACAACCAAACCAAACCTTTATAGATTATGTCAGTACAGTCCAAGACGTGTGTACAAAGTGGATTAACTCGGCTAAAACTAACAACAGCCATGACAAACTTAAAGAGCTCATTATTATAGACAAAATAGTTAGTACCATCCCTACACCTTTTGCTAAGTTCTTAAAACAAATGGACTGTAAAAGTATTCAGGAAATCGAGTCCAAGGGGAATGCATTTTTCACAGCAAATAGAGACATTTTTCAGCTAAACATAAGTCACAACGATACAGCAGCAGCAGTAGTGAACACCAAATACTCGAAACAAACAGAGAGTAAATTTAAACCGCGCTCAAATGTCAGTAAACTAGTTAAATGCCAATATTGCAGGTTTGAATCACGACAGTTACGCGATGTGCGACAAATCGCCTAACTATCCTCACCACCTCAAAATGATGGTGGAGAAGCAGAAGACTAAGCGCAATGCTTACCAGAGAGCGGTCAAATGTTTTTTTTTGCCGGAGCTTTGGCCACTATAGTCGCTTCTGTGATGGCCGAAAGTTATTGAAACAGGCCAATGCTGCACTAGTGGAAACGTCGTCAGACGAAGAGATTGAATCACTGAATGAGTGTGATAATCAAAACGACAATGTAAGTGAGCTTGGAAATGCTGTACAAATTATTGACACCATTACAGACAGTAAGTGTAACACCTGTACGAAGTTCCAACTTGACACAACATTACTATGTGGCCACACTATCCCTATTTCAAATGAAACAGCCAACGCTGCTTTGTCATCTACAGGCAAGCTAGTTTTTTCAACAGGGTGTGTAAATAACAAAAAGTGCACATTAATTCGGGATTCCGGCGCAACGCTCTGTGGGATTAAGAAAACATTAATAGACACTAAAGACTACACAGACAAACATGTGACTTGTCGCACATTCTCAGGCACTATAGAGAAATACCCCCTTGCTCTGGTCGAAATTCGAACACCGTTCATATCAGGACAAGTATTGTGCGCTGTCCTTGAAAATCCAGTCGCTGATATTATACTTGGGGACTTGCCCAACATACAACCATGCTCTTAAAAGGAAATCAGAGATTGGGAGCATCAAAACGGTATCCACCATACGAACAGCGATGCTACAGAGAAACACCATTCATGCTTGTCTCAAGCTGCCAAAAGACCAAGGGAGACAACCACTGAGGTAATTCAGAAAGAATTCACCGAGGTGTACAATGCAGGGGCGGTCGAATCTGTCAGTGATACGACCAAATTAAAACCTCGAATTGAGGATGCTACCGATCTACCAAGTACCAAACCTGTAGATGTGCAACAAAACACACAACACACAAATGCAATAACACGACAGACAACCCATAAAACCAACACCGACCAACTGCAGGAATCACTAGAAATAATAGCACCAAACGCAAATAACACTAATTTTGGAAATGAACAAAAAGCAGATCCTACACTTGCACCATACTTTAAATTAGTAGGACTAAAACCAAAATTAACGAAGAACGCATCGTGGACATTTAGGCTACAGAACAATATCTTAACTAGATTTTACACAACAAAGCAGACCACGATACAGCAAGTAGTGTTACCACAAGCACATCGAGACAAAGTTCTAAAAATAGCCCATGACTCCCCTTTTGGAGGTCATATGGGGTATGAAAAGACCAGGGCTAGGGTCCTGACCCAGTTTTATTGGCCAAAGTTTTGCCAAGATATAAAAACCTTTTGTAGATCTTGTGATATATGTCAGAAACTGGTGAAAAAGGGAAAAAACCCTACAGCAGAAGTCCAATCAACGACAACTGCCTCGAGGCCTTTCCAAATCGTGGCAGTTGACCTAGTAGGTCCGTTGAATCACATTTCAAATAAAGGGAATAGATATATTTTTACTCTTGTGGATGTATGTACGAGATGGCCAGAAATGCTTCCATTAAGATCTATCTCCTCTAAGGATGTGACGGACATATTATTAAATATTTTCTCCCGTTTTGGCTTCCCGGAGAAAATAATTTCTGATAGAGGAACCCAGTTCATATCGAATGCCACCCAATCAGTAACTAAGTTACTAGGCATCAAGCAATGTTTCACCAGTCCCTATCGACCGGCCGCAAATGGTATCTGCGAGAAACTAAATGGGGACCTGAAACATATGCTATCTAAAGTGACAGCTGAAAATCCAGCCGATTGGGACATACTTCTCCCAACGGTGCTGCTCGCATATAGAGAAGTCCCACAATCAAGTACAGGGTTCTCTCCCTTCGAATTGATGTATGGAGCGAACCCAAGAGGACCTCTCACCATTTATAAAGAGATCATATCACAACCTGTAGAGATCCAACTACCCATTTCTACCTATGATTTAGTCACTGACACCAGAGACAAAATCATACGTTCCTGTATATTGGCCAGAACATCACTACAGGAGAAAGGTTTTAAATACAGGCAGTACGCCAACAGAGGTGCAAAAACAATTGTACTAAATCCAGGTCAGGATATTTTACTACTGCTACCTGACAAAAGAGATTTACTATCAACCTCTTGGCAGGGACCTTTTAAGATTATTAGAAGAATTTCGGAAGTTGATTACGAAATCTCTTTAAATGGAAAGTTGAAAATATTCCATGTAAATATGTTGAAACCATACTATGCTAGACAGGACATTGAGACAAGTGAACAGACGCAACGAACTGGTGACAGAGACGAAACGACAATTTCCCAACGGAATGACACCTCGACAAACGAAGCATCGTTAACGACACACTCTTACGACGACAAAAACGACGAAGACATATGGACATTACCGACAATCTGTGATATCGACAACGACGACAAATTTGACGACATATTGACAACGATTGATCTCGACGACGACGACAATGACATTGAGGACAATTTACAAACAGTAGCATCTGTGATAAATCAGACAGACGTGGACAATACTGAAATCCCTGTACCAATTATGACTGACGACGGGAGTATAAATGACATACATATCTCTGACACTTTGACACAACAACAGCGACAAGACATTTTGACTCTCCTTGACGAGTATAAATCTATCTTTTCTAACAAACCTGGACGCACTGATAAAATAACACATTCAATTGTGCTGACAGATCTGACACCGGTCAAATGTAGACCATATTCTATTCCTCTCCATTACAGAGCAAATTTAGACAAAGAAATTTTAGATTTAGAGTGGAATAATTCAAAAATCGATGTCTCAATATTCTTCACCGATTGTCCTGGTGAAAAAGAAGGACCAGACAATCCGTTTGTGCATCGACTATAGAGTATTAAATACAAGAACCACAACGGATGCAGAGCCAATGAACAGCTGTGAAGATCTCATTTTAAATATGGCTCAATCATCCTTATTTTCCAAGACAGACTTTAGCGAAAGGATATTGGCAAGTGCCACTACACCCTTCTTCTAGACATATAACAGCATTCGCAACACCCCTCGGTTTGTACGAATGGCTATATCTTCCATTTGGCCTGAAGAACGCACCGGCCACATTTGTTAGATTAACAAGATTGTTATTACACGGAATTAAAGATGTGGTAGCCTATATTGATGATATATGCGTCCATTCTTCTAATATGACTTCTCACTTACTTACCCTCAAACAAGTCTTCAACCAAATCTCTCTTTTTGGACTTACTATCAAACCTTCCAAGGTTGAATTAGGCTATACACAAATAGACTTCCTTGGTCATAGAATTTCTGAAGGCAAATTGTTGACAGATGAGAAAATTGTTTCCAAGATTCTTAATCTAGAAGTGCCTACCACAAAGAAACAAATTAGAAGTTTACTAGGTCTTATTAACTATTATTCTAAATTTATTCCACATTGGGCAGAACTTACCTCAGTCTTTTCTGATATGTTAACTAAAATCATCCATCAAAAATTTGTAAAAGTACCAGCTTAGACGATGCAATGTGTAGATTGAAACATATTTTTTCTAATCCACCAGTCTTACGATTACCCAACATAAATTTACCCTTTATTTTGACCACAGATGCGAGTGCTATCGCAATAGGAGGATGTTTAATGCAGGAAGTGGATGGAGTGAGACACCCGATTCTCTACGTAAGCCGCAAACTAAAGAAGGCAGAGACCCGGTATGCCACAGTGGAATTGGAGGCTTTAAGCCTACTGTTTTGTATATTGAGATTATCTAAGTTCCTCTTGGGTAGTCACTTTGTCGTGCTCACTGACAGTTCGCCATTATTGGTCCTTAACCATGGGTCACCTAAAAACCATCGTTTGAAAAGATGGTGTCTTCTTCTTCAAGATTTCGACTTCGAAATCCGCCATATCAAAGGCACGGACAACATTATGGCTGACCTATTATCACGGCAAACGAATGCGCCAGTAGAATGACTCTTAGCACATCGACCATTCGCCATACTAGAAACTGTGATACTTTTAGTCTGTTGCATATAACAGTGTAACTCTACACCTGCTAGAGAACTCTCAGTGAATAGGTTACTTACGACACCCATGAACATGATACTTTAAGAGCTATACTTTAAGACCTATAATTTAAGAGCTATGCTATCAAGTGCCCAAGCTCTAGAACGATCCCAGCAAGAAACTTTAACTGTGTTTCAACCAATAATATCAACCAGTGAACTGACTCTGAATACTGTAAGAACACTTTATACGGGACATTGAGAACATTCCATACTTGCTGTTGCTACGAAACTTTGCAAACAGCCGAAACAGAACGACGTCGACTACAACACTCAAGAGACAGCCATACTAACTTTAACATTCATGGCATAACACGCTAACAACAGGAGGACAACGCGCACATCATCGTTGGATTTAGTTACTTTAATTAATTAATTACTTTAGTATTAAATATGTATTATATTTGCATTAATGATGTATATAAAATGTGTTAACCTGTAATTTGTACATATTCTACGTTAATATTACAGGCGGTTCCATTCATAGGCTAAAGAACCGTCCTATACAATTGTCTCTGTGTAAATTATAACCCATTTTTGAGTCATCGTACAAAAAGTACGTATTTTCTTAAAGGGCAAATATCGCCTAGTCCATTTTTTCTAAGGGCAATAACACTTACCTCAACTTTAATTATATATTTTAACCAAATACTATTTTGAATGAAAGGTGAGTGAATGACTGCGTGAATGGATTAAATGAGAGAACGATATACCTAGCGGACAAATTGTACGCAAAACGTATTTATTTTAATTTGTCTGCGTCTTTCATGTAAAATTGCATGACTTGTCTAAATTGTTGATACATGTTTAGTAGTTAGTTTAATTTAGCAGTTAGTTTAATATACTTAGTTTAGGAGTTAGGATACATCTAAGCACCACTACTTGGAATGCCTGATCATGTATTGCACACAGTGGAGTAATTCATGATTGAGGTTATCCCAACTCGTGACGCTTGGAAATACGCCACACATTCAGCACACACTTTACACAAACCTTAAAACTCAACACTATCAATTTAAAATACAGTCACTTTATTAGGAACAGCAACTTATTAGTCAACACACTAACAAGCCAACAGGGACACATGTAGTCTGAGGGGATAAAATAACAACGTAACTACATATTTAGCATTATACAACATACGAGAGTAAAAGTGTATTGAAATGCACCCACAGATCAAGATTTGAAGGTGTACTTAATTAGCCAGGACTTCGGTCTTGTTAATCCTCTTTAATACAGAGGTTAATTGTCTTGGTATCAGTGGGATACTATGAGAAGGACGGGTTGTAAATACAACTACTAAAACGTCACGTAACTTCGGTCAGATAAGCATTTTTAAGGACACAGGAGACAGAGTGATCTCTTCACCAAATCAGAGAAGTGGTGTATGGGAGAATACATGAGTTTTGATGCCAGTATGTAGATTACCAGGTTACTGCCCACCAAACTACAAACACCAACTTTATGTGATTCGGTGACAGAATTAGAACAGATCTAATTACCCTATAACAAACCATCATCAGGGGAGAGGGGGGAATCCTGTCACCGCCTCACCTTTATCGGTATTAATTAAAGGGCTGCAACTCCAGCCCAAGGGATAGAAGTGAGTCACTCAAGGCCCGAGTAATCTAGAGCCTTCTCGAAGGACTGGTCATTGAGTCCATGGTTCCGTGGACACTGACGTGGCCCGCCTATTGCGGGGTCCACGGGGAACTCGGACAGAGTTACCACCCGTGTCGGATTGGGACACGTGTGGACCGGCAGAGGACAGACGGACTTCAGAGAGTCAACAGGGCCTGCCTTAGAGGGACTCAATAGATATCAATAGATATATATATATACATAGGCTAGATAGTTTGCTAGACTGTTGTATGATAACTGTGTGTTTGATGTTAACTATCTGTGATATGTAATATAGCGCGGGTTTGTTAACCCACTGCGCCAACGCACTGTATATTGAAATACAATAAATGTTCGATCTCATAGCGAACGGAGTTATTGTTGCCTGTGTGAACCCGAGCTCAGATACCTAGATAAGAGCAAGACGATGACAATGGTGATGATGATGATGGTGATAATGGTGATGAATGTTACTCACCTACAGACACACTGGTCTCTTTTAATTGAAGAATTTGGAGGTCTTGCAGTGTAGGAGCCATGGCAATGGTGATGTTGTATGTCCCAGTATTGTTGACATAAAACAAGGCAGTACATGTTGCTCTATAATACCCATCGGCATTGACCACAACATTAGAAACGGTCTGGTTCTGCAAAGTAACCTTCAGAAACAGACACAGTTATGAATGTTTGTGTTCCTGTATTATTTCACTCACTAATTATTTCTATACATCATTCAGTCACATTTTCTATCAAGATGTGTTGACGTATTTCGCCATCTTGTCTTCATGACCATAGTGAAACAGAAGGGGCGTTGGAGGAAAAATATAAGGAGGAAGTCTTATGTTGGCGGAGTGAAGTATGGGAAGAAGCCGGAGAATAAAAAGAGATTATGATGATGATGGTGAAGAAGAAGAAAAAGAAGAAGAAGAAGAAGAACAAGAACAAGAACACGAGGATGATAAATGCAGGAACTTGAGAAGGATAATGAGAAGGAGAAGAGATTACAATGATGATGGTGAAGAAGAAGAAGAGGATGATTAGGGTGTCTGCAGGAACGCAGGAAAGAGAATGAGAAGGAGAAAAAGAACTTGCAGCGTAAACTGACCTCTTCTTTTGGCAGGCAACTATTTTTGTAAAACATTACACTCTGATGGTAAATATTCAAGTTATAACACGATCACAGTACTTACAAGTGATAACCAGATCAAAGTACTTACAAGTGATACATGTTATAACAGCCCCGTGCAAAGAAACCGACCCAACAGACTTTTAAGCGACTTACAAGTGATAGCTAGATCACATTACTTACAGGTGATAACTAGATCGTAGTACCTAAATGTGATAACTAGATCGTAGTACCTACATGTGATAACTAGATCACAGTACTTAATGTGATAACTAGATCACAGTTCTTACAAGTAATAACTAGATCACAATACATATAAGTGATAACTAGATAACAGTACTTAGATGTGATAACTAGATCACAATGCTTACATGTGATAACTAGATCACAATACTTACATGTGATAACTAGATCGCAGTACTTATAGGTGATAACCAGAACACGGTACTTAGAAGTAAAGACTAGATTACAGTGCTTGCAAGTAACAATTAGGTTAGTACTTACAAGTAATACTTATACCACAGTACTTACAGGTAATAATATATCACAGTGCTTAAAGTTTATTTGTTATATATCCTTTGCAGGACGTCGCTGTGACAAGACCGCCGGGGCTTGGTCTGGTTTGCCACGATAGATACTATCCCCTGCCTTTGCTCCAACCACCTCAATAGCACTCTACATCTACCAGGCCCCACACAAGCCGGGACAGCTTAACCTCCCCTCCCTCACCTAGGGTTCCAAACCCCAAGGGGGCTCGGACCAGACACCAGTCATATCTCTGCACAAAGTCATAGCTAAGAGAACAAAATTTAATTCTGAACTACGTCAACCACAACACAGAGAAGGATGGCTGAAAGCCAGACTAGAAGAACTATGTACAATATCAGAGATGCAGATGAGTATTCATCATCATGGAGGCGGACGATAGCTCGTGCGGTTGTCCAGTCGTGGTAGCGACTCACCCAGGCTCCTCCAGTGGACTGGAACTCCAAGGTCTGCTGCCTCTCCAAAGTTCCCTCTTCCCACAGAGAACCAATCACGGGCTGATCAAGCGCAGTACCACTGCCTGACTGACACTGCACCGAAGAACAAGGATCCTTCCTTGCTGTCGTACTAATTCACTCGTCACACTCCTGATGAAGTCTGGGCCGACCCTAGAACATTAGCGGTCTCCCACTTGCAGAAAACCTACATGTAGCATCGTATCAAAATACACAAGAGCCTGGTCACTCTTCTGTCTCATAAGTGACCCACACACTGATATGTCACCTACACAATGAGCGGTTGCTCCACACGAACACACAATGTCACTGGTAAAGTCTATTAGGTGACTATAACACTTCACCTTGATTTCATGTCCCTGGACAAATAGATCTTCACACAGTCTCATGTAACTACCCTGATCAATGGGTAGTAATCACAACCTAGCATACACTGTCAACAGTTCACCACGATGGCATGAGGTAGCTCCCTACCTTCAAAAACATTGTCAACAGTTCATCACATTGGCATGAGGTAGCTCCCTACCTCAACAAACATGTCACTCTGGTGTTCCCACCAATGTTGTAATCAATGTCCTAGGTCACTGGACCACATGTTGGCTTCATAAAGGTAACCAATGTAGAAACACTATTAAAGCATATATTATACACGGGGTCCCCTGACAACCCAGCCGGGTCAGAAGCATATTACACAGGCCATGGTGACCGGTATCAATGATCACTCTGCTCAACCGGAAGTTCACTACCTTGCAATCATCAAGGTTTACACAGAGGTTGAATGTCACCTCTCGAATCACCAGACGTTTCAGTGTTGGATCCTCACAGGATCGGATGACACTCGTCGGACTCTTGACGGAGGTCCTAACCTAGACCTACCGACTTATTCAGCACTCAGCTTCTTCCAACATTGAACTCGCAGAATCAGACGACCACTCCCAGTATGGTCTCAATCAACTTCTGGATAGGCACTGGAATGAGTGGGCCCATAGAGCTCATGGTGAAGCTCTTGAATCTTCTTCTGTATAGTAATAACAGATCCTGAAACACGGAGAGGTTGGTGTGAGTACTCAACTACAACAAAGACTACTAGCATCTCCACCCCGTCACCTGCCTCTCAGACATTCATGTCTACCAACATGAGTATGAAATCATCACATCATAGATCTACTTAGTCACTATAATATATAGGCATAATGATAGTAGAAACAGCAATAGCACACCTGTTCAGTCAAGTAACACTTCTGGGCTACAAATAACCCCTAGCACCAGAGTCGACTGTATGACTCTGTCAAGCATCCTTCGCCTGGTGCCAGTCCAATCCGGTTTCATCTTCCATCATCAATCAACATATACACTTACTTTCCTTTCAGTGTAGGGATTACTTTATCGAGAAGGTGTCCAGCCGGACATCTCCTTCCTGACAGACTCATCAATTCATCAATCCCTTAACCCATGGACTGATCAATTACACACATTAATAACTATATGCCCATAATGAATTATCCTCTTGATAATTCATTACTATAGCATTAACCAAGGAGAACTCATGACTTGTTACACTTAAATAACAAAATCATATCACAGCCATAGTGTCAGGTCTGGGATCCCTGCCCCAGATCCTGAGTTGCCCTTGTATTCACTGACTATCTTTCAGGTCAGTCATACCTGTGCCGGTCGAGCACAGCTGTGGTGGCCATCCACCATTACACTTTCCCACAGCTACGGTGGGTCCCGTGTACCTTGCCCCGTGACGACTTAAGTCACGTCATCCAATGTAGCAAACCCTCAGACTCCACTTCCAAATTCTGGCTCCACCTTTTTTTTTTTTTTTTTGGGGGGGGGGGGGTTATTCCCTTCACATACTACTACTTCACGGCAGTACTCCAAGTACTCCATGAACCGAGTCAGGGTTCCAGAAGAGTAGAATATTAGAGACAGAAACGGTTAGGTTCAAACCTCGATCTATCTAGACACCACGGCCTCGAATTACGGAGTGCCGCTTCACCCTCGATCGGGTATGTTCACTCTTCGGATCTGCACGATCGCATTGGGTCGGACCTATTACCTATTCGGGTTGGGGGTACCGGCCTACCTCCCAGTCAGCTACCTAGAAAAACGTATGATGGAACACGCACGGTCATTCTAGCGGACGGACATGACAACAAGCAGTAACAATCGTATCATGAATACTTCTTATCAACTGTTATCCTATCGATGCAACACCATTCGGCTTACGCGGAATAACACGGCTATCTGCACACAGCAAATACACCACTGCTGATCTCACCTTGATTCCTCGAAAAATCACCACCACTGATAGAACAATTAAGTTACAATTCTAATGTCACGAAGCACATTCAACATCTTTAATAATAAGCTCTACCTTATAATTTACAGCGTCTCGCATGTTGATGTAATGACTGACAAACTGTCGCCTTGCCTGCGTAATTAATAAACCAAACCAGTAACTGCTACACACTGTAACGCACATCGTTCGGCCTATTTTATTTACACCCCACTCGCTGTGGAATACGGCTTGTTCCGTCAGGTAACACATTACATCGCTGATCGATAAAGCCTACTTAAATATGCAAACCGCCAACTGTAACGGATAACGCTATGCGACAACTCAATTTTTCTACGGCAATTAATTCCTTCCGGGAACTCAGCACGGCATCACGACAACAGTTAAATAATAGAATAAGTATTCAACTAACCTGTGATTGAAGAATCACAACCTTGACTGCAGATGTCCGCACTGGCCGCGATTATTGACATCAAAATTACATCAGCCTGTTGGCTGCGATCTGTTCACGCTGAGATTTGGTGGGCGACTGACCACGACAATGTCAGTGCGCCTTCCACTCGCCTACCCGGGCCGCGTGACCTTCATGATTCACGGAGAAACCCAGAGTCACGATATGTTCTCTCAACCCGTGCTGCCTGAAGCACTCGTGAACTTAGAGCTATTTCCCACGTACGCACTTAAGGGAACATTCTAGATTTTTCTATAAATAACTAGAATAGCTCCGCCCCGCACTACTTTTCTAGGGAAATCCCCTATTAATTGATATTAATTTCAAGGGAGACCAACGCCTCGAACTCCCTTCAAAGGGCTATTATGCAGAGATTTGCCGATCTGTAGCCGTTTCGTCACATAGGCCCCCACTTAAGATGGTCGACCCGGTCGAACTCACTAGACAAAGATCGGTCTGAACTCTGAACCTCTACTCTATCGAGATTGGATTTCCAGGAAAAGACGTTCCATAACGTTAACTTTCCCTGGGGAGATCCACCAGAATGGTATGGATGCTGGATTCCCAACCACCGCCTCAAACATACGTTATCTCCAGCGATTAGGCCCGAAACGTAATGGCCTGGTGATTGGCTTACAGGATCTGTCTACCCTAGACTGTTCCGCATCCACCTGGTGTAGGCCATCGGTTACTTTACTGAGGGTTCGCTCGTCCCTTCCGACAATAGCATATGTCCTATCCCGACTAGGCATCACCCTCGTGGACTGTTCGCGGATGTCGACCGAAATGAATGGTCGCTTACTCCAGGTTCGTCTGGAGTACCCTTGCTCCTGCCTTCTCTCCCGCGAGTAAGGACAGTGAGCTTGTCGGTGTATCGAGTCACCCGACGATCCCGCCGTGCCAGATGTGACTTCGCCTGTCCGACCTCGATTCCCAGTGTGCTTAACACCATGGGTCTCTTCCCGACGAAGCCTGTTCGCCCTATCTACGGTTGAACGCTCAGGAGACCGCAGACCCTCCCCACAGGATGTACTGCGTAGGACTGAGTCTTCCTCGCCCTCGTCTGGACCCAGAACCGAATCTAGCGCGATGGTCGTCGCACTACTTTGTGGAGAAACTACCTCGGACCTCTCCAAATTCTGAAGGAGAGTACAATGGAACTTACGCAATTCCCCGCGGACTTTCACCTCATACGTGGATCGGGACATTATCCGTTCCACAGGAAAAGGGCCCTGCCATCCGAGTTCGAATTCCGCCCCCTCGATTGGGAGAAGCGCGAGAACCCTATCTCCAATCTGCAGAGATAAACCGTTTCTGGTCCTGTGCTTTGGTGCTGCCAGACAACACTTTGGGCACGACCGGATATATCTCCGCACGTCGCCTGTCATTCCAGGCCAGTGGTAGTGGCTGGAAAGACACTGGACTGTTGCCCCCACATCCTTATGTCCGGTTAAGGATAAGGTATGCACTCTATGTATCAAGCGGGATCTGTAGTCAGTAGGGACTACCATCTGACCGTACTGGCTATCCCCTTGCCCGGCTCTACGATAAAGCAACCGGTTTTCTACATAGACCTGACCCGGAGTTGGCGGGACAGAACTTTGGGACACCTCCAGTAAGTAAGGACGCAAAGTCTGGTCCCTACTTTGAGCACTGCTCACTAAGCTCGCAAGAGAATGGTCTATTTCCTTACCACACTGCCTTTTTCCATCCTTAGCCCTGGCCTGCCTAGCGCTCACTAGACAATGTTCCCTGGGGTCCCCCAGGAATACATTCGGACGACCGAGGATCAAAGGGTAAATAGGATCAGGCAGCACAGCCGCCTGGATGCTACCCATAACGTACCTGCACCGAATGTCAATCCGAGCAATCGGCAAGTCCATAGCTACGGAGCTCCTCATGGCCAGCTGAAATTCTCTTGTCTCGCCGGTGAGCTGCCCTGGGCTCACAAGGTGGGATGAGATTACAGCTTCAAACTGCAATCCTGTATCGTATAGACATTCCACCTGCTTCCCATTCACCTCTATCGTTTCGATCACAGGTGATTTCTCAGACTTTGGTTTCTCCCGACCCTTAGGTGTGGTCTCGCTAGGTCTACCCCTAATAGAGGCGAGACACGCAAAGTGCAAGTCCTTTGGCTTCCTCAGACAATCTACAGTATTATGGGAAGGAGACTTACAGTGCTTACACCACCTCTTACTCCACTTCCGTTTTGGGGAGGCGGGAGGGCTTTGCTTCTCGGGTTTCTTACCAGAGTCTTTTACCACAGGATCTGCTACATTGGATGATTCTTTGGGACCTTTGGTCTTGGGCTTCTGATCAAGCCCCTTCTGCCTTTGTGAATCAGTCTGACTGGAATCCCCAGTCTCACCATAGACTTCCACATACCTTTCAGCTAACTTATTTACTATGTCTAGCCTTTCCGCCCCATTTTCCCCTAAGAAATTCCTTAAAGGCTTGGACATCTGCATCTTCATTTGATCCACCACCATCAACTCTCTCAGACTCTCATAATCCTCTTTGAAATTGGCCAACGCCATCCATTTCAACAGGTATGAGTTCAGCCTCACACTATAGGCCGAGAACATCTCACCTGGTTCTCTCTTGGAAGTTCTGAACCTCCGCCTGTAAGCATGGGCTGTCCTTTCGAATCTTTTCAAAAGAGCCGATTTCAGGGTTGGATAATCATTTTCCATCCCTGGGGGAAGACGCGCATACACCTCGTACGCGGTGCCACGGAGTCCTTGTGAAAGCTTAAGATTCCAACGCTCAGGCTCTAAGCCCATAGCTTTACACATTGCCTCGAACTTCTCTAAGAATTGATCTATCTTCTCTTGGTCCGGTTCAAATGGTGGAAACGGCCATTTCATAGCATGGTAAGCTGGTCTGCTGGCTACTGATGAGCTAGGTAAAGCTACTCCACCTACTGCTCCCTCAGAATCACCAACAGATTTAGCCTCTACCTCAAGTTGCTTCATACGGAACTCATGTTCCATTTCCAACTTCCTAGCATCTAATTTCTTAGACTCTAGGTCAGCTGCCAGTTTTTGTGCCTGTTGGTCTGCCACCAACTTTTGCTCTTCAAGTGCTAACTTTCGAGCTTCCAGCTCAATTTCTGACTTTCTTCTCTCCCTCTCTTCTGCTCTGAAGTCTGCCTCTACTTCCAGTACATAGGCTTTGAACTCCTCACCTTCCAATCCCATCTCAGTTGCAGATGCCCGCACCTTAGCTAAATCTAAAGTACGAGTAGCCATTCTTAGTGTAACTTAGTATCAGTATAGATATGCAATACCCAATCACAATGCAAACTGTACTCCAACCAACACTGTAACTATGTATCTATACTAACTAAACTAAATGTCTGTCCACGTCGAAGAGAAGGTATCAGTAGCCCTACTCGTCAAGTAGACAATAGGTATAGGACAGATGACACTATAACCTATTCCTACGAGATGTCAGAACAAAGAGAAGATCCCGGACGAGCCCCCACTCTAACTTGTGACAAGACCGCCGGGGCTTGGTCTGGTTTGCCACGATAGATACTATCCCCTGCCTTTGCTCCAACCACCTCAATAGCACTCTACATCTACCAGGCCCCACACAAGCCGGGACAGCTTAACCTCCCCTCCCTCACCTAGGGTTCCAAACCCCAAGGGGGCTCGGACCAGACACCAGTCATATCACTGCACAAAGTCATAGCTAAGAGAACAAAATTTAATTCTGAACTACGTCAACCACAACACAGAGAAGGATGGCTGAAAGCCAGACTAGAAGAACTATGTACAATATCAGAGATGCAGATGAGTATTCATCATCATGGAGGCGGACGATAGCTCGTGCGGTTGTCCAGTCGTGGTAGCGACTCACCCAGGCTCCTCCAGTGGACTGGAACTCCAAGGTCTGCTGCCTCTCCAAAGTTCCCTCTTCCCACAGAGAACCAATCACGGGCTGATCAAGCGCAGTACCACTGCCTGACTGACACTGCACCGAAGAACAAGGATCCTTCCTTGCTGTCGTACTATTTCACTCGTCACACTCCTGATGAAGTCTGGGCCGACCCTAGAACATTAGCGGTCTCCCACTTGCAGAAAAAGTATATGTAGCATCGTATCAAAATACACAAGAGCCTGGTCACTCTTCTGTCTCATAAGTGACCCACACACTGATATGTCACCTACACAATGAGCGGTTGCTCCACACGAACACACAATGTCACTGGTAAAGTCTATTAGGTGACTATAACACTTCACCTTGATTTCATGTCCCTGGACAAATAGATCTTCACACAGTCTCATGTAACTACCCTGATCAATGGGTAGTAATCACAACCTAGCATACACTGTCAACAGTTCACCACGATGGCATGAGGTAGCTCCCTACCTTCACAAACATTGTCAACAGTTCATCACATTGGCATGAGGTAGCTCCCTACCTCAACAAACATGTCACTCTGGTGTTCCCACCAATGTTGTAATCAATGTCCTAGGTCACTGGACCACATGTTGGCTTCATAAAGGTAACCAATGTAGAAACACTATTTAAGCATATATTATACACGGTGTCCCCTGACAACCCAGCCGGGTCAGAAGCATATTACACAGGCCATGGTGACCGGTATCAATGATCACTCTGCTCAACCGGAAGTTCACTACCTTGCAATCATCAAGGTTTACACAGAGGTTGAATGTCACCTCTCGAATCACCAGACGTTTCAGTGTTGGATCCTCACAGGATCGGATGACACTCGTCGGACTCTTGACGGAGGTCCTAACCTAGACCTACCGACTTATTCAGCACTCAGCTTCTTCCAACATTGAACTCGCAGAATCAGACGACCACTCCCAGTATGGCCTCAATCAACTTCTGGATAGGCACTGGAATGAGTGGGCCCATAGAGCTCATGGTGAAGCTCTTGAATCTTCTTCTGTATAGTAATAACAGATCCTGAAACACGGAGAGGTTGGTGTGAGTACTCAACTACAACAAAGACTACTAGCATCTCCACCCCGTCACCTGCCTCTCAGACATTCATGTCTACCAACATGAGTATGAAATCATCACATCATAGATCTACTTAGTCACTATAATATATAGGCATAATGATAGTAGAAACAGCAATAGCACACCTGTTCAGTCAAGTAACACTTCTGGGCTACAAATAACCCCTAGCACCAGAGTCGACTGTATGACTCTGTCAAGCATCCTTCGCCTGGTGCCAGTCCAATCCGGTTTCATCTTCCATCATCAATCAACATATACACTTACTTTCCTTTCAGTGTAGGGATTACTGTATCGAGAAGGTGTCCAGCCGGACATCTCCTTCCTGACAGACTCATCAATTCATCAATCCCTTAACCCATGGACTGATCAATTACACACATTAATAACTATATGCCCATAATGAATTATCCTCTTGATAATTCATTACTATAGCATTAACCAAGGAGAACTCATGACTTGTTACACTTAAATTAACAAAATCATATCACAGCCATAGTGTCAGGTCTGGGATCCCTGCCCCAGATCCTGAGTTGCCCTTGTATTCACTGACTATCTTTCAGGTCAGTCATACCTGTGCCGGTCGAGCACAGCTGTGGTGGCCATCCACCATTACACTTTCCCACAGCTACGGTGGGTCCCGTGTACCTTGCCCCGTGACGACTTAAGTCACGTCATCCAATGTAGCAAACCTCCAGACTCCACTTCCAAATTCTGGCTCCACCTTTTTTTTTTTTTTGGGGGGGGGGGGGGTTATTCCCTTCACATACTACTACTTCACGGCAGTACTCCAAGTACTCCATGAACCGAGTCAGGGTTCCAGAAGAGTAGAATATTAGAGACAGAAACGGTTAGGTTCAAACCTCGATCTATCTAGACACCACGGCCTCGAATTACGGAGTGCCGCTTCACCCTCGATCGGGTATGTTCACTCTTCGGATCTGCACGATCGCATTGGGTCGGACCTATTACCTATCGGGTTGGGGGTACCGGCCTACCTCCCAGTCAGCTACCTAGACAAACGTATGATGGAACACGCACGGTCATTCTAGCGGACGGACATGACAACAAGCAGTAACAATAGTATCATGAATACTTCTTATCAACTGTTATCCTACCGATGCAACACCATTCGGCTTACGCGGAATAACACGGCTATCTGCACACAGCAAATACACCACTGCTGATCTCACCTTGATTCCTCGAAAAATCACCACCACTGATAGAACAATTAAGTTACAATTCTAATGTCACGAAGCACATTCAACATCTTTAATAATAAGCTCTACCTTATAATTTACAGCGTCTCGCATGTTGATGTAATGACTGACAAACTGTCGCCTTGCCTGCGTAATTAATAAACCAAACCAGTAACTGCTACACACTGTAACGCACATCGTTCGGCCTATTTTATTTACACCCCACTCGCTGTGGAATACGGCTTGTTCCGTCAGGTAACACATTACATCGCTGATCGATAAAGCCTACTTAAATATGCAAACCGCCAACTGTAACGGATAACGCTATGCGACAACTCAATTTTTCTACGGCAATTAATTCCTTCCGGGAACTCAGCACGGCATCACGACAACAGTTAAATAATAGAATAAGTATTCAACTAACCTGTGATTGAAGAATCACAACCTTGACTGCAGATGTCCGCACTGGCCGCGATTATTGACATCAAAATTACATCAGCCTGTTGGCTGCGATCTGTTCACGCTGAGATTTGGTGGGCGACTGACCACGACAATGTCAGTGCGCCTTCCACTCGCCTACCCGGGCCGCGTGACCTTCATGATTCACGGAGAAACCCAGAGTCACGATATGTTCTCTCAACCCGTGCTGCCTGAAGCACTCGTGAACTTAGAGCTATTTCCCACGTACGCACTTAAGGGAACATTCTACATTTTTCTATAAATAACTAGAATATCTCCGCCCCGCACTACTTTTCTAGGGAAATCCCCTATTAATTGATATTAATTTCAAGGGAGACCAACGCGTCGCACTCCCTTCAAAGGGCTATTATGCAGAGATTTGCCGATCTGTAGCCGTTTCGTCACAGTCGCTGTCAGTCCAAGCCTTTTTTTTACTGTTTGTGATCTCTTGGCAATTTCACGTTCAGTAAATCACAGTACTTAACAAGCAGTAACATTACCAACTATATTGTAATAATGACATACATTTGAGACAATGTTGTTCCATGTACATTTATAACAATGTCATTAAGTTGAGACAAACACCGTTGTTACACGTGGTTTTTATTCTTAATATATTTTAAAAAAACGTATACAAGGGGAGGTGCAGACGTGTAGACAGTTCTGTAAAATGTAGAATAAAAATATATGCAGAGATTATAGATTTTGAAGCAAATGATACAGATATATATCGTCAAACGCGACGTACAGAAACAAAGAAACACGCATGCAAGCACACATACACAATCGTTTTCTCGGCCGGCAGGGAGTAGGGTAGAAATCTGGACAGAAAAATCATAGTGTCACCTGCTGTGATCCACGATTGACCGTCCAGGAGCAGCCTACTCGAGGGTAAACTTGTGCGGCTGTGCACGTCGTCCTAACCGTCGTCTGGGCAAACTTGTGGCTACACTGAATGTCTGTGGGTTTACCTGAAAACAAAGTCGTATAACAAAAGCCTGGCTGTGTGTGCCATATTTCTAACCTGGTCTGTGATGAAATCAATGCCATATAGCAACAGCCTGACTGTGTGTGAACGAGATTTCTGGCCTGGTCTATGATGAAATCAATGTGATATAACAACAGCCTGATTGTGTGTGTACGATATTTCTGACCTGGTCTGTGATGAAAACAATGTGATATAACAACATACAATTTAGGAGGAAACTACTGACAATTTAGATTTATTCATGACTATTGGAAACTATTATCAAGAAGTGATATATGCAGACGAGGCCATCATCTCATACAACAAGGGGTTAGAACAGTTCATTATATCAGTGAAAAGACACTATAAAGATGAGCAATGTTTCCTGAACATAAAGACATACATTATAGCCACTGGCAAAATTACGTGTAACTTACAGTTACAATCAACAATTAAGAAATGATTTGAATACCAAAGGACATCTTTTTTGGAGAATTAGAGATGGGTAAGAGATCTCAGGGTCGGCCTCTACTACGATACAAAGATGTGTACAAGCGGGACATGATTGATACAGGCATTGATAATGCACATTGGGAGCAAATCGCCGCTGAACGGTGTTGCATAGAGGGCAAACATCAGAAATGGAATAAAGACAAAGGAGAAAATTATTGCAGATAAGTCACACACTGAGCGTGTGAGACGTAAGATGGTGCATAATGGTGGAAATAACCACGTGTTCACATGCACCCACTGTGAACGGACATTTACAGCGCGTATTGGCCTTATCAGTAACATTCGCTACCGCCATAGGTAAAAGTTATTATGCCTTTTTAAAGCACAAACTATCGTCTGTCAGTCAAGACGGCAAGGTGCCAATGACATGAATGTTACACATTTTTAATGTGATGGCACCATAACTCTGTATATTGTGGATTGATCAAAATAAGTTATAGAGAGACTGGTTATAGCAATGCGAAGGTTTTACAGCATGACGAGCCTGTGTCACAACACTGGCAAGTATATAACAACAGAAATGTTGAGAATACGGTTCTGTCTGAGGCAACACAGGCTTGTGAGTGGTGGGCAGTTTTGTAACCACTAAAGAAGACGCTCGAAATCACATGTTACAGAAAATGTCTTTGAATATAGTGGCTCAGGGGAATAACAACTATTAGCATTCAACAATATCTGATCACAGAAGAGGACCGGCTCGTAAACCAAATCATGTTTGGGAAACTGATATACTTTGGTTATGTTAAACGTCACAGTAGCTGGGAGAGAACGGTGATGGTAGAAGAGGCGACGGTCAACCAGTACAAAGGTGGACACACATTAAAGACAGCCTAGGCATAGGAAGTCACAATTTTTTGGACACGTTATGAGAAGAAATAAATTGGAAAACTGGTGACAACTGGCAAGATTGAGGAGAAAAGAACAAGAGGATGTTTGAGAAGCAAATACCTGGATGGCTTGGCCACGTGGTTTGGTGGAGACAAGCAGATAGTGCTAATCCAAGACTCTGGAGATCGTGTGAGATGGCGAAAAACGACCGCACACGTTTATCGGTGTTTCACAAGATGATGATGATGAGCACAGGAATGCATTAAGCAGCTGAACTGGCGAAAGATCAAGAGTTTTTCCATTGGGCCGTGATGAGATGGCCGTACTCCGGGACTGATACAAGATGATGATGGTCTAACCATGGGATCACTACGTTACCAGTTCTGTTCAGTGTGTCTACAAGCGGTGTCTACAGTGTACAATCAGTCATACACGGCAGAACAATGTCATACGAAGATGATATCATTGGCTACTGACGCGAAACAACAAGGATGCCATTATAGCAGCGGTGTAGCATGAATTAGGTTGAATCTGTGAGTATTCAGCAAGAGCGGTATTGGCATTGACTGAAAACTACACAATGTATCTCACTATGTGTCTGTCTGAGAGACAGGCAGGTAGGCAGGCAGAGAGTTAGGCAGGTAGAGAGGTAGATAGGTAGGTAGGTAGGTAGACGAGCAGGCAGGTAGGTAGTAGGTAGGTAGGCAGGTAGAGAGGTAGGTCCGTAGGTAGGTAGAGAAAAAGAGTGAGAAAGATGGAAAGAAACAGAGAAAGAGAGGGGGGGGGGGGAAGAAGAGAAAATCTAGATAAAAAAAAGTATATGTAATTAACGTCTTCATCTATCGTTTTTTTGAAATTTGTCTGTATCTGCAATGTTGTCTTTTGTGTGAATTTCAATGTCATTTTTAGTTCACTCATTGGTACACAGAGTGTATCTTCCACTGCTGTGTCGCCAGGCGAGAAGGCTTGCCTAGATGTGTTGTACTTTGGGCAGTCTTAGAGTATGTGCTCTGCTGTCTGCGACACCAATCCACATGTACACATGGCTGATTCACTAATCTTGAATTTTGTATACATGTGGTTGCGTAATCGTGCCCTGTTCTGAGGCGCAGAATAATGACTTGTTCTGGCCTGTCCAAAAGGTGGTATTGGTCTTGAGCTGGTGTTGGTAGCTTTCTGACTGATTTAATCATTCACTTCTTTTTCTGGTATGTAATAGGTACAACAGGTTTTTCTTCTATTGTTCCTTCACTAGCTAGTCGATCAGCTCTCTTGTTTCCTGGCACTCCACAGAGAGATGGTATCCACTGTAGGTTGACTGTAGGCTGGTTTCCGAGTTAAGAAAGTAGTGTCCGTAGGACTGGAAATTTCCCAGACAGGAAGGCCACAAGTACTGGTTTTGCATCTTTGAATAGCACCATGGCTGGCATTTAGTAATTTATTGTGTTTCTATCTTGATTGCCTGGATTTCTGCCTCATAGTTATGGCAGTACTTTCCTATTAGTACTATGACTGTGCCCCTATTGTTGTTTGGGTACACTCTCGCTCCTCCATTTCGGACTGCATTTTGTGCTGACCCATCAGTGTATCTCGGGTCCAGAGGTCCTGTGGGTATTCTTTCTCAAGGAAACTGAGAGTGGCTGTTCTGAGTTCTACACTGTTCGGTTCTTCTGTAACAGAGCACCATCTCTGTTAGTAGTTTGGGAGATAGTTTGGGAAATGAATAAGTGATAAATGATTGCACGCGTGAGCACTATTGAACGAGTTGTTAGGGAAGCTCACGCGTGACGTCGAGGGTAAACATAGGGCAGTCCCAACTCAGTATTCGACTTAGCCAGACGTGTTTCAACATATTGTATTCGTTTTTATATATGGACTAATAAACGGACTTATATACACTTTGGTCGGAGCCTTGACTTCATCTATTGCAGTTATCTTCAGTTCTGTTCAGACTCTGCGTGATCTATAACAGTCTGAAATGGTGCCGTGACCAGGATTTGAGTGGTCGCGGCCACAAATAGAAGTCATCATCACAAGGCAGAACGATGGATGATGTCTAGAAGGTAGAAATTATCAAAAACCCACGGAAACTTGAAGTCGAAACTTGAGAGAAGAAATTATTAAGAAGCCAACAAAACAGAATCTGCAAGTCTTTATGATGGAGCTAGCTGATGTTCGTTGAAACCGTCACACGAAGTATAATATTCTGAAGTGTGAAACAGAACTGCCATCGTCATTGTACAGCCTTGAGCACCTGGCTATTGTTTTTTTTGGAACGTCAATATGCTGCCTGGAGATCTCGTTTTGCAGGAGCCGTTAACGTCCTCATGTCATTGAACCTGAATTTGAACTTGGTCGCCTGAAGGGAAGTCAAGAACCGTTATCGTCATTAAACCTGACCTTGGTTGCCTGAAGTGAAGTTCATCCTTAAACACGAGAGGTTATACTGAATCAAGCCATTTGCTCATTCGTTTGGATCGTTAGCCCAAATTACGAGGAAACTTCTTGCGAAAATTAATTCCAGTCGAGCTTGATCATAAATGCAGCTATCCTGAACTCTGGCTTATCAAAATGTTTCTCAACCAAAGCGATAACGTTAATGCGGAACCTTCGGAAGTGGGCGGGCAAACTGGGTTGCCATCCTGCTGAAGAGGGGACCCTAATTAAATCGCTTCATCAAGCTAGAGCCGTTTCCAGACGTGCCCTTTTTTCCGGGTGAAGTCGTCCAGAAGTGCCCTTTTTCGGGTGAAAAGAAGCCACAAGTCTGGGGTGCCCGACCATGGGTGAAAGTGGAAGTACTCCTCGCGCTAGAGAAGCCAGAGATGTCTGAGGATTGATGTAACCACCAGAGTCTGCTTTCCAGGGGTCCAAAAAACCGACAGGACAACTAGAAGACAAGGTCGTCGTTTGGAGAAATCTAAGAAATTACAGCTTCAAGTATCCTTATATAATTACATAAAACGAACGGTATGGATTGTTGATTTTAGGACAATTATTATAATTGTGTAATAATTTTTGTTCATTGATTAGATCGACCTTATTAGATTTTGGCAAGGACGATATCATGGCAACACAAGATAACACAGATGAGACCTCTCAGTCGAGCAAGTACTGAGTGTGAATAGACAAGCCTTTGTGGTTACAGGATGATGGTTTTAATTATTCCGTTATGTATTGTATAAATTATAACTGCACTTGCTGAAGACAAGTCGTGCAAATTTAGTTTAGATATATCATTAAAAGTAGATTTAATTAGATTATATTAGTTATATTAATTATTATTTTATTGAGACGACACGTAGCAGAGAACATGAAAGGTTTGAGCCAAAAATTTAAAAAGGTGTCCATATGGCTGGAAGAATTGCAGATAGCGGTCGGTGAAGTACGGCATTTTGTGGAAGGGTTAAGGAGAAGAACGACTAGACAAGAGCCTTATAGATTTAAGGTAGAGTGCAATGAAATAGTAAAGAATAATAGGAGACAGACAGTATCTAATGAAAACAGAAGACAACATAACGTGGTAATATAGAGACAGTTATGTTGAGCCAAGATGTGACTAAGGTCCAGAAGTAGTTATAATAGACGAAGATACAGAGATAGGCCTGAGAGAGACCTTTCCAGTAAACAACTGGAATTGGCCTTCTTATAGTGTGACTGCTAGAAAAAGACGGGACGATTGGTTTGAGCAAAGACGGAGACAGTATTTGAAGTCAGGGTCAAGGAACAGGGTAGAAAACGTAAGTAGAAATTCAACTGCTCCTAAGGTGGTTGCGAATCTGACTGTTAGACAGGAAACGAAGACGACGGTATTAGTAAAGAAAATAGACCAAGGGACTCAGACGCAGGGGATTGAAGTGGTAGAACGGAACACACAGACACAGGTTGATACAGTGGAAAAGAAAATCCAGATACAACCTAGCCAACAAGATAACAAAAGCAAGTCAAGCTGAGTTGATGAAAATTATAAAAACTCCTCATGAAAAAGGGGACACAATTGAAATAAAGGAAGGTAGACAGACGAAAACCAACGATGTCAAAAGACAGGTGAGGAAAAGTATTAGGGAAAGAAATACAAATAGTCTGATAGTTAATAGAGGTACGACGACAGGTGTGTCAAGTTCCTCAGGTAGAGACATTGAATTTATCCCTAAATGGTGCAGGAAAGATGGAGGCATAAATAATAATGTTAGGTGTAGGGATTCAAGTTATGGAGAGGATATTTCCACCTCTACCGCATATTATAGTAAATACCGCGCTGCTGGGACAACTATAGATACTGATAATTCAGAGGACGAGTTGACTATTAAGAAGAAGAAACGTAAAAAAGGAGTGTCAGGAATTTCTTTTAACCCAGAATATACGGAAGAAGAAATGAATGCTTTCTAGACCTGATTTATATACGCTTATAGATATTGAAGAAGACGAAATAGGAAATCTGATCTCTAATAATAATCTAAATTAGAGCTACGGGCTAGGTTAGATAGTTGACCGATAAGTGACGTGACGAAATACGTTGAGAGAATCTGACTCGTTAATAGTGTGGGATGAAGTGATGAGGAGGTTAAGATAAAGTGAGTGAGTAGTTGACTGTCGGAGTGGTTTGATGTGGAAATTAGGTAGGACGGAGAGTAGTGGTTGGTTGTGATGATTGAGAAAAGCGGAAATAAGAAAGCAGTTGAATTGTGAAAGTCCTGTTGAGTATTGAAGTAATTCGTCTGGTTATGCGTTGTTCTTGCATGTGTAAAAGTGTAGACAAACATGTGTGCTGCGTCGTGCTGAAGAAGGAAGTGTATGGATAGAACGATGTCAGGTGATTAGTAGTAGCGCATGCATGTACGAGGCGTTTAGTATATCTTGTGTCACTGTGTGTGGAAGTAATCGACACGCTTAGGCTGCGGTAAGTAATTGCTAGAATGTTGAATTGGTGTCTAATTTGTTTGTTGTAGAAGTAATAGTATAGGCACGTCAGGTTGTTGTGATACGAGAATAATGGTGAGATGAGAACGAGCTTGTTTGTACACAATGGTCAATGCATATGAGAAGTATAAATACGAGCGCCGTGCGAATATGCGAAGAGTGGCTGATGGGTGACGCTGATAAAACATACCGGTGGATTTTGTGGAGGACAGAGTAAGTGAGTAGGCGAAAGTTAAAAAGTATAAAGAAGGTGATTGAAAAGGTGTGATGTCTTTTGTTTGGAATGTGTGGTGTTGGACAGAATTAATGAAAATTCTATGACGGGGTGTCAGATAGAGAGTTAACGTTATGTTTATTTATAGTAAGTAAGTACCATGTCGTTGGCGGAGGTGAGTGTGTGGAAGAACGAGAAAACACAGAAAAGTTAGCTGTGGGAAAGTGATTCTTAGCGTTTTTAGCGTTTAGATCGTTGGATGATGAGAGTGGACGAAGAATTGGTTGTTAGAGCTAATGTGTTGTTTGAGCAAGGTAGGCTTTGAGTTGAGGAAAGGGAGTGAATGATTGAGAAAAGTTGAAATAAGAAAGTAGTTAGATTGTGAAAATCGTTGGCAGAGACATGTTGAAGCAAGAATGCCTGATATAGAGAAATGAGAGAAGATGGTTTCCCCAATTGAAGTGAGGTTTCTCGTTAGTCATATGCGGTGTTGTTTACTGTTTCTGAAAGAGTCCCGATAAATAGGAGTAAGCAAGAGAAGGAGAGAATGTGATTAGCTAAATGAACGTCGGAGTATTATAAATAGAGCACTATAGACTGTGTTCCGATAAGTGTGACTGGTTTGACTATCATCGCGGTGTGAGAACGCTAGGAGAGACCTGAGGATAGCTTAGAGTAGTTGTGGTGAGATGTTGGAAAGTACTGATACAGGAGAATGAAAGGTTAGTTGCGTCGGGTAGACGAGAGACTTAAAAGTAGAATTAGTTATTGACAAATCTAGTAGCTAGGTGTGTTGGTGTTGGTGAAGTCTATAGTAAATAGACATTTTTTTTGCTGGTTGTAGCATGGTGGAGATACCGTAGTAAACGGTCATGGTTAATAAGTTTTGGTACAAATCCAAGGGAAACAACTAGATTAGGAAATGGCTGTGCCGAGTTACAATTTCCCTTACTGAGTAGATGAATTGTGGTGTGCTGAAATAGCCACACTACTTGGAAAATAGAACAATTTTTGCTGTAGTTTACAATAATTGTTTGGTTAGTATGGCAAGTGCAGTAGTGTCGCAGTAGGATAGTTTCGTGAAAGATAGAATGTTGAGAAAGGAAAAAATTAGCGGCTGCTAGCAACAGACATACAGATGAAGAAGAAGGAATGGATGAAAATTCAGAATCTAATAAAGATAGTAGCATGAACGAAAATATTTCTCCACGAGGGAATGAATATATTGATGTGGAGATGGCACTTATACAGAAAAATCTAGATTTACTGAGGAAATGGAGGTATAGGAAATAAATTGATAGAAAATGCTGCAGATAGCAGGATGAAAATTTTGTGGTTTAAAGAGGAAATTGATAATTGTTGAAATACAGTAGCTGTGTATTACAGGTGTTTTATAGAAACAGAGTGGCAAATGGTTTGATTAATACTTGTACTGAGTTGTCTTGAGGAGTAGACATGATGTTGTATATTTTAGTAATAAGTTAGATAATATGGAGGTAAATTCTCGTGTGGTCTTGAAGATGTATTTTTATGGCCATTTGATTTTAAGATTTGACTTGTTGAGTTTTCTTAATAGATAAATAATTTATTGTTAGTCCGTAAAAGTGACTAACAATGGATAGGATATATTTAAAAATGATTTCTTTTGTTTCATCATGTATGTCATATGATTTTGAATAATGTCTTTATTTGAATTGGTTGATTACCTTTATTTGAGATGAGGGGAAAGAAAATTTGTCTTCAAAACGTGGGGGGTATGATATCCTGTTTTGACTTCGTTTTTGTTGACTCATGAATTATGATTTTAGTTGAATTGTCTTGTGTATTGAATAGTATTTACCCTTGTTTACAAATAAGTTGAAAATTGTTTAAAAAAAAATTTTTGTTCACAAGCAGTTATTGTTTTGTTTAGAATAAAGACGAATAAGACGGGGCTTTATTTAAAACCCTTCGTTCAGAAAATAGTTAACAAACGACTGAGGACTAGAAGAGAGACACATTCTCCTTATGAGTAATAAGTTGTAGTAAACATGTGTACCTTGTGCTGGTAAGAAGACTGCTGTCGCCAATCAGCGTTAATGTGTTAGGATAGGGAGGTTAATTACATAGTGGCTATGAAGTTGTGGAAACATATGCCATACTTAAATGATGGGGTTTTATAATGGTTACTACACAAATAAAAGGGTTCTGGGGGGAGTTAAAATAGGAGCTGCATTAAGTCAGCATTGATTGAAGGTATATGGATTGGATGCCATATTATATTAAGGAATAAACGCGACTAACGTCTAAGGCGGGTGTAAAAAGAGGCTGTGATAGTTAGAAAATATAAAAAGCTGGTTAATAAAGAATGGATATTAAGGGGGCTGTGAATAGCAGTGCATAGGGTTAGATACGTATATGAACAGGGATGCTTGTCATGGGTTGTGAGGGGGTAAATATAGGAGCTGTGAGAAACAGCGTTAATTAATTTAAAATATGTTCATGAAAAATGAACATTGTTAATGATTTCATGATGGGACAGGAGACAGGTGAAATATAGTCATGGGTGTGGATGACAGTACAAATATTGAGTATATGGAAGAAATTTTGGATCAACTTAATTTATAACAAACAGGGATATAGGTTCATAGATCATAAGATGTGTTTTTGAGAAACTGTTATTTGTAAACGTTTTTACGTTTGCAAGGGAGATAAATGTGATTGTTTTTGATTACTTCTTTATATCTTCATAACTGGGTGCGCACCCCTTCTTTTCTGTCTATCCTTTGTTGTGTTGTTGATGTTGAAAGAGAATGAGAACTCACATAACGCATGATGAGTATGTACCAACGATTTTTATGAACAATTATATGAACCGTGGTTTTTTTTTTTTGAAACCTTGTGGGCTCAGAAACGAAGAGGAAGTATCACAGAACATAGCAGTTAGCTATGGGAGACGGATGGAGAATTGGACTTGAGGGAATAGAAAGGAAGTTTATTGGTTAAGAGGGGGAGAGATAATGTTGGGGTTAAGATTTTTATTAGGTTAGGGGTTAAGACTTTTTAAGATAAGTCTTTTTAAAGAAAGGGAGGATTGTAACAGAGCACCATCTCTGTTAGTAGTTTGGGAGATAGTTTGGGAAATGAATAAGTGATAAATGATTGCACGCGTGAGCACTATTGAACGAGTTGTTAGGGAAGCTCACGCGTAACGTCGAGGGTAAACATAGGGCAGTCCCAACTCAGTATTCGACTTAGCCAGACGTGTTTCAACATATTGTATTCGTTTTTATATATGGACTAATAAACGGACTTATATACACTTTGGTCGGAGCCTTGACTTCATCTATTGCAGTTACCTTCAGTTCTGTTCAGACTCCGCCGCTCCGTTATACTTCCTTTGTCAAACATTCCTTTCACTTGCGTCTGGATTTGTAATGATAGTCTACGTTCCTCTCTCCATGGAGTTCGTTCTGGACAATCGAACGAATTAAAATGCACAAGAGCAAGCAAGAAGCCACTAACTTACAATAGCTCACACCAACAGATACATATGCCAAGACCTGAGACTTGTACGAATCAATTCACAGAAGGAAGATACAGGAGACTTCAACAGAGCATTCCCACAGACGTTAGGATACAGAGAACTGAGACTGTAAGAAACAATTTACAACACAAATATATATGAACTGCAACATAACCTACGCACAGATGTGAGAAGACAGAGAAATGGCAACAATTCAGCCAAGAGGTATGAACGACAACACAACATAAACACAGATGCTATAAGACAGAGGAATGTCAACGGCCCAGCTAAGAAATAAGCAAATGTGCTTTAGGGGTAGGGAACGCACTTTTAGAATCCTGATACATTGAGTTCGGAGTCAGCCGTAGACGATTTGGGATCAGACAGACTGTTGATGCTTTCCCAATGATATGAGCAGCGACTGTTCATAAGGCAATGGCAAACTACTGAACGTAAAGTTGGCTAGAAAATCTCAAATAGACAATAAATGCTGGCGTTGATTAGGACGTCGTGTACAGGACATGCCCCTAACAGAGAGGATGAGGGAAATGGAGTACATACATTCACACAATGACAAATATAACACAGAGAACAATCTGACAGAGAGGATGAGGGAAATGGAGTACATACATTCACACAATGACACATATAACACAGAGACCAATCTGACAGAGAAGAAGAAGAGAACTGGACACTTCATGCCACTCACTGTAAACGTTCACACTGCATGGCTGACTTTCTACCCACGAACTTATGTTGTCGAACTGCACAGAACATGTCCAATTAGTCGCATCACTTATTCTGACATTTTTCAGCCTGAGAGTCCAGTTGGCAGAGCTGCCCGTTTCTGGTATTTCACTTACATCAACAACTTGCCCGTATCCCAGACCTGGCTGACACGAGTTAGCATCACAGGATCCTACGACTGCTCCTGCCTTCATAAATCTAACGCCGGTAATCGAGAAAGATTGATTGGTATCTGTTGTACATATAATGTCTGGACTTTCTTGTCCTACTTCGGCTAATGGACACATCATCGTCGGAGTTGGAAAATCTGTAGGTATAGAATTTATGTTACACACAAAATTTGTATATATTGCTAAACATAGTAATTAATTAATGTAAAAGCTGTTGACAAATTGAAACATTGAGAACTTCTCTACATGATGCATGAACTCAGCAATGACTGTGAGGTCTTTCCCGTCTATACTGAGTTCATGAAAAATGTATAAAAGGTCTCGATGTTTCAGTTTGTGAACAGCTTTTTTTAAATCGCTAATGGAAGAAAAAAACAAACAAGAATGAAGTCGTGGAATGCCCGAAACTCAAGTTACTGACAGAATAAAGAAACTGTGATATGCAACAAACTTAAGTCACGGAGAAACTAACCCAACTGTGATAAGCCCTAAACTCGAGTTACTGACAGACTAAGCAAACGGTGATATGCCACACACTAGTAAAGTCACGCACAAACTAAACGAACGGTGATATGCCAGAAACTCGTTAAGTCACGGACAGATTAAACAAACGGTGAAATGCCACAACTTAAGTCACGGACAAACAAAACATTCAGAGATGGCCCTATTATAACTTCTCTTCTGAGGTTGAACGGGGTAGGGTAATGGTATAATCGAAAGCGTGTGCTCTAATCCCCGTCAAGCCCACTGATTAGAATCATTAGAGGTCAGACCAATGTCTCAGACCAAGGTTAGATCACTCACAAATGGATAGCTATCGACACATCAACAACATAACAACCAAACATATCATTCAAGAATCAAGAAATTGAAAATGTCACAAAAGTTGGATAACTTGGCTCCGCAATCAACAACAATGGGATGTGTACACCTGAAGGTCAGATGTAAACTGATCAAAGAAATACAGAGATTAAATAGTATTAAGATCCTGTGGCACGACACATATACTCAAGTTAATGTAGACTCTGAGGACATGCATCTCTCCTGTGGCAACATTATGCGTGTGAGTCCAGGATAATTTCACACACTACAGAAACACATCGAGGATTTCGAGCTTTCATGTTACAAAGGACCCGTAACAATACCGTTTATCAAGAAAAAGCAAACATCCGACATTCTACAAGATTTTAATCTGGAATAATACTGGCTCATAAATAGCATCTTGACTGGGTCATATTGACACGTCACAGCGGCTTGGAAAGCTGTGATGGAAGGCATGGTTTCTGGAAGAAGTGGCATGGCTCAACCAGCATGGAGGACATTGCAAAAGCATTGAGCATGAGAGTACGTGAGGGTGTGCGAGGGTGCGTGAGGGTGCATGGGGGTGCATGAGGGTGCATGGGGGTGCGTGAAGGTGCGTGAGGGTGCATAGGGGTGCATGAGAGTGCGTGAGGGTGCATGAGGCAGGAGAACTAGAAGAGATAAAAACACCTGTTGACCGGCTGTGATGAAAACCACGTTCTCCAAATGACCTGTTGTATGATGGTAGCACACGTGTGTTGGAAACCGTACACGCGATATAGCCATAGCACATCGTCAAAAGGAAACGTATGCTCCAGGGCTCGTCGAGCTGATTGGCCGACATTCATCCTAGGCATTGTGTAGAAGTCCACTGACAATGAAATAGCCCAAACCCGTGGTGGTGACATGAACTACCTAGACATGCACCAGCCAGGCCTGACCCAACCAGACATGACCCCAGCCAGTCGGTGTGTGCTGTGCTGAATCATGATCTGGTTATATTGAAATACACCTCACAGTGGACGGGGAGTTCCAGTACCGGGCTATAACACCCCGCTTCTGTCTGAGCTTGGAGGGGGGAATGGCGAATTTTGCAACACAGTTTCCGTGGAAATGATACTGTGGTATCCGGTCGGGGGAAACCCTGTACAATAGAAACACCATGATAGATGCAACCATTTTCTCTGTGTCGACGGCCTGAATGCCATAGATCAGAATTAAGAGTTAATGAACAGTACTACAGGGATCTCATACTCAGCCAACCGTGCATTAGAGAAAGGTGCGTCACTAGGCAGGTATACCATCTACCTGACTGTCAGCTAGGGAAACATTTGTGTACACATATTTTGATAACTCTTTAAGTATGAAATATGTCTATAACTCTTACCAACACTGACTTGACACACAAAGTAAGCTGTGGTTTTGCTGTCATATTCCCGCCAGCCAGCTTCGGTAATTATCACAGCACTCTTATTGATTTCAGTAGTGTGGGGATGGTCCGCCCACCGTGTGTAGTTTACCAGGATCTGCTGAACAAGTGAGAACAAGGCCACATTTGCATGTCTAGTGACACATATTGAGATACAACCAAGTTCATATATGTCACGTGTTTGTGTCATCGCTTACTATACTGCTTGTATACACTTTGGTGCCAGGGAGGCGGGTGTAAGAGGGAACGAACGGACAGAGTGGCTATCCGGGTTGGCTGCCGTGGGAAGCGGACGAGCAATGGACCAGGCTAGCATCCTGGAGGCAGAACGAGCTAATGGCTTAAGGGATGGGTGTGAGTTCATGCAACACTCCGCCACCCTGTTTACCACCGACTGTAAGTCTGCGGCCATTCCTTCCTTTTTCTGCCATGTCTGTACACCAGCACCTCATCTGCGAATGTCAACATTCTACGAGTTCCTGGTGTCTTAATAGCTGCGAATTTGCTGGTGTATACATTAAAGAGCTCTGGGGACATGGCAGATCCCTGTGACAGCCCAGGTGTAATAGTACAAGGGTCAGAAGTCCATGAACCCGTGCGCAGTGCAATTTTAAGCTCATAAAGACCTGGCGCAATCCGTATGACAAGTCAAGGGCCGAAATCCATGTTGAAAAGAGTGTATCAAACGACCATACTTGACCCTATGTTAAGCATCTTCCATGTAAAGTGCCACCACAACCGTTTCTTGTTTATTCTGGAAGCCCTCATAAACATCAAATGCTAATGTTGCTGCATTGTCCCAGGTGTCTTTCCCAGGCCGGTAACTCCCAAGCCGTTTGGGGAGCAGTGTCAAAAATCCCAATAAGTGTTTAGAGAGTTAAGAATATAAGTAATAGAGCTAAGACAGAGTCTAGTAGGGGACACCAGACAGGAGAGACACCAGCGCTATAAATAGCTTCAGAAGGGGACACACTTGTGTCAACCAAGGGAGCAGTTGAGTACAAGTGAGCGAGGGTTTCCCCAAGACATTGGGAAACTTGCCTCTACGAGTAACCGTGGAGTACCCGGTTACTCGAGTTAACTGGCCAGCGTGCTGGGGCACTATGCACGCAAGACTCGCCAGCGCACGGAGGATACAGCGTCCGTGTTTGAACACGCAATTAGTAAGCGTGAGGACAGACCAGGACTGAGACGACTAGAGAGTAGACGTGTTCCTTACGAATGCTATAAGTTTCTAGACAATAGTGATTGTTAGGCTTTAGATTTCATTCAGTGATTAATAGTATCATTATCACCACTTCATTGCATCTATGTAACGTACCATGTTGTTTATTGTCAATGAAGTATGCCGCTCGCAGAGCTTGTTTATGATCAGCTCTAAATAAATTGCATTCCTTTTGCAAATGACACGAGTTATTATTTCGTGTGGTGCAAAAGTAGGGGAGTCCTGAAAGACCTGTCGCAAGCAAGTTGCTGACAGGCAGGACCCCAATTGGTGTCAGAAGTCCCTGAACCAACGTCAACAGGCAATTGGTATCAGAAGTTCCTGAACCAACGTCAACAGGCACCATTCGACATTATTTCTGTGTTAAAATATCTAAAACTAATGTAAATTATTTTGCATACAATGGCAGAAATAATTTTGTTTTGTGAATAACGTGAGTGATTAACACCATTACTACGTGATAATTAATATCATACCATTTGTGGAGCTTGAACCACAATGAAGGAAGTTTAAGTTACAAATTGTGCGATTCTACGAAAATTTAGGAAAGTGTGTTATTCTACTGAAAGTAATGAAAATGTATACAAATATGAATTTAAATTATCAAGCAAACCATCGTGTACATTTCATTTTGTGTGATACAGCCATTAATGTCACCATTCATCATATTCAGTTAAATATTTGTGCAAAATAAGTTCTTTTTGTACAAAGTAAATATATTAGCTACTGAACGGAAGCCTTAGAACGTAGTTATACCAAACAAGATAGAAAGTGAAGACAAGACGACATTGACTGTCATATGACGAATCATCTTACGAATCATGACGATCATTCAGACTATCATAACATTCATTCATTAACATCATTTATCATTATCTAAATCACATTTTTCATTCATCAGCCGCATGAAATATAAACATGTATTTACAGCATATGCATGTTTCTAAAGTATTGATGCTCTATTAAACAGAAGCATCCGTTTTGTTCTCAAGTCGATCATTTTTGTGTGTCTGGGAAGACAGCGGTGGAACATCCCAAGAGCCGTATGTTCCAAAGAATTAGATGAGTATATTTTCGAAATATTTTGATACTCACTATGTTAATCATGCATCTTCTTTTTCAGTGAAGATGTAAATAACTAACACATAACTACAAACCATTGTGTAAAGCTACTATGATATCATTTTGAACTAACATAAAGCCACAAAATGGCATCACTAAATGATTGTATCCAGGCGGGCAAAGAAATGGGCCACACTGGAGACAAATTAGAAAAATGGGTAGAGCAAAAATACAAAGAAGAATTAGCTCGACAGAAGGAAGAAACAGAGAAGAAAGCTTCTATAGAGAGAGACGAAAGAGCATTAGAAAGACAACATCAAAAAGAGATGAAAGAAGTCGAGGAAGCCACCAAACAGAAACAGCTAGATTTAGATCATGCCACCAAACAGAAACAGCTAGATTTAGATCATGCCAACAAACAAGCAGAGGAAGCAACCAAACAGAAGCAAATACAGATAGATTCAGAAACTAAATTAAAGATGAAGGAAATGGAGGTAGATTCAAACATACAGATAGCCTCTAGCAAACAAAAGAGCCAAGAAGAACAGAATAAGTTAATAAGTAAATAGTAAATATAAAGGCCTGATCAAACCATATAGCGTAGGGAATTCCATCTCAGCATGGACTGAGAATATAGAGTATCAACTTAAGACTCAGAAAATACCGTTGGAGGACTGGGCAATGATCTACATGAGAAATCTCAGTGGGGAGCCATTAAAGGTAATAGAATCAATACCTACAGAACTAAGGAACAATTATCAGTACATTCACGATAGGATCATGCAACACTTTCTTCTAGATGCCACTGGGTACCAAATTCAGTTTTCCCAAATAAAGCCAAAGGCAACTGAAACCTTCTTAGATTACATCTCTAACGTGCAAAGCACATTTAATAAATGGACTAGGGCGGCGAAAGTGGGCAAAAACTTTGATAAATTACAAGATCTTATGGTAATGGACAAGGTGATATCCACCGTCCCTACCCCTTTTGCGAAGTTTCTACAACAATCAGATATTGAATCCATTGAGCAACTAGAAAAGCGGGGGTCGGCATATTTTTCTTCTAATCGTGACATATTTAAGTCCACAACACATGATACAGAGATCACTGCTTTTGCAAAGAATGTACCTAAGTAGATCTTACAATCAGAAAGAGTATCATAAGAAAGACAAACCGTACCAGAAGCCACCTCGATGTGGATATTGTAGTTTGTTTCATCCTAGCTACTCTATGTGCGATAAGAACCCAGCATATCCCTCACACTTAGAAACAGTGATAAAGAAGCAAGAAAGTAGAAGAACTTCATTTAAACGTGCTGTTAAATGTTACTTTTGTTCCAGCTATGGCCACTATAGTAATAAATGTCTTGGTAGGCAACGAATGAAGGCAAATAATGCTGCACTCATCGATACGTCATCAGACGATGATAGTGAAATTGACTCGGAACTTGTAAATGTGTTACCAGCGAGTGAATGTGAAAGTGTGGCAGTAGTTACTGACATATTAGACTTTAAGAAATGTGACATATGTCACCAGTTTCATGCGGATGGTAAATTGAAATGTGGGCACGTGATACCATTCTCCAATGAAGATGCTAACGCAGCTAGTGCCTCCAGAGGTAAACTGAAGTTCTACGATGCACTGGTCAATGATCAACCATGCCATTGTTTACTCGATAGCGGCAGCACTTTACTTGGTTTAAGAAAAGAACTGGTCAGACCAGAAGATTACACGGGTGAATTTGTCAAATGCCGTACTTTCTCTGGAACCATTGAGAAATACCCACTGGCAAAAGCGCATATTAATACCCCGTTCCTTACCGGCACATTTACTTGCGCAATCCTGCAAGATCCCTGCACGGATCTGATTTTAGGCTGTCTAGATTCATTGAAACAATGTACAGACGACGACATAATAGCCTGGAAACATACAAACATGGCTAATGCTGTAACAAGGTCAGATACGCAAACACACTATACTGACTTACAAAATGAGATGTTACAGCTGTTAACACCCAGCGGTGCCGATACCAACACTACTCGACAGAAATTTATCGAGGCACAAAGCACCGACCAAACTATCGCACCTTATTTTAAATTGTTAGGTGAGCGAGCGAAAGTGACTAAAAATGCATCTTGGTATTTTAGAAAACACAACGGAATTCTCATGCGTTATTACACAAATAATAACCATGAAATTCAGCAAACGGTGTTACCTGTAACATACCGACAAAATGTGCTAAAGATCGCACATGAGTCACCGTTTGCTGGACATTTGGCCTATGACAAAACCAGAGCCAGAATTTTGTCACACTTCTACTGGCCTAAATTCTGTACTGATATAAAATAATTTCTGTCGTTCATGTACTATTTGTCAACATCGTGTACGAAAGGGAAAGCATGTGACGGCCGAAGTTCAACGGTCATTATTAGCATCTAGACCATTTGAGTGTGTAGCGGTCGATATTGTTGGACCCCTAAATCAGGTGTCAAGCAAAGGAAACCGATTCATACTTACTCTCGTGGATCTATGCACCAGGTGGATCGAAGCTATTCCACTAAAATACATCACCTCCAAAGATGTGGCAAATGTATTTTTGCACCTATTTTGTCGTTTTGGCTTCCCACGAACTATTCTATCGGATCGGGGAACGCAGTTTATTTCGGCTGCTACGCAAGCCTTAACAAAATTGTTAGGAATAGAGCAGCATTTCTGTACCCCGTACCACCCAATGAGCAACGGGATCATAGAAAAAATTAACGGGGATCTCAAACACATGCTGGCTAAAGTAACAGCAGAAAACCCATCTGATTGGGACACACTATTGCCAGCAGTGCTATTTGCCCATAGAGAAATTCCGCACTCGAGTACGGGTTTCTCACCTTTTGAATTAGTGTATGGGGCGAACCCTCGAGGACCCCTAACAATTTACCATCAGCTAATTACTAGCTTACCAGAAAATCCAACAGCAGTAACACCGTATGAGATGGTAACAGAGACACGCGATAGAATAATGAAAGCGTGTGTAATAGCCAAGGCATCTTTGGAGAGGAAAGGACAGATGTACCGCGACTATGCAAATAAGGGTGCTAAAACTATACACCTTGAACCGAATCAGAAGGTTCTGCTTTTACTACCGGATAAACGTAATTTGTTACTAACATCTTGGCAAGGGCCATTCAACGTTGAACGTAAAATATCAGATGTCGATTATGAAATATCGATAAAGGGAAAATTAAAGATATTTCATATCAACATGCTGAAACCATACTTCTCACGACAAGAACTACAGACAGACGAACAAGATGCACCCACACCAAGTAATCGGACGACAGACGTACACAACACAACTACACTAGGTAGGGCGACGCAGGACAACGACATCGCAAACACACTTAGCCAGGTAACAGCACACGCAGCTAGTACAACAACAGTACTGAACGAGACAGATGACGACGAAATAGAATTACCAGTCCCTACTGTAGACACGACTGGGACCATCGACAGCATAAAGATAGAAACCAAACTTACAGACGAGCAACGACGACAGATGATAGAATTAGTGACGGAGTACAGAGACATTTTCTCCGACATCCCAGGAAAGACAGACAGAATAGAACACTCCATTATTCTGACTGACAACACCCCAATCAAGTGTCGACCTTATTCCATCCCTCTAAATTATAGGGCTAATCTCGACAAAGAACTACTATCTCTTGAGTCGAGTGGAATAATTCAGAAATCTCAGTCAGAATATTCTTTCCCTATCGTCCTTGTCGCCAAAAAGGACTCAACTATTCGACTCTGCGTCGATTATCGCCGTTTAAACAAAATAACCAAAATTGATGCTGAACCAATCCCAGCATGCGAGGATTTGATCCTTGATATGTCTACATCTCGCATATTTAGCAAACTCGACCTCACGAAAGGTTATTGGCAGGTCCCGATGCAAGAAAATTCAATTCCTTTAACAGCTTTCTCCACTCCTTTAGGTCTCTATGAGTGGCGATTTCTTCCTTTTGGCCTTCGTAATGCTCCAGCGACTTTCGTCCGTCTAACTAGGGATCTTCTCCACGGGGTGACCAATACTTCTACATACATAGATGACATATGTATTCATACTGAAGACTGGACATCACACCTACAGAAACTACGACATGTCTTCGACAGGTTGCGAGTATTCGGGCTTACAGTCAAGCCTACTAAAGTAGAGTTGGGCATGGAACAGATTGACTTCCTAGGGCATACCATCTGCAGGGGCCAACTCAGAACAGATGAAAGAATCGTGACCAAGATTCTAAATTTGACTATGCCAACGACCAAGAAACAGGTCCGAAGTCCACTGGGTCATGTAAATTATTATAGTAAATTTATTCCCAATCTGGCGGAAATCACCAGTGTTTTTTCGAACATTTTGAAAGCTTCGGCTAAATTAAATGTGCAAGATGCAGGATTAATTAGTGCTCTATCAAAATTGAAACATTTATTCAGCGTTCCACCTATCCTGCGTTTGCCTAACCAAAATCTTACCTATTTTTTACGTACAGACGCAAGTGCTATCTCCATATCAGGGGTACTAGGACAGTTCTACGAAGGGAAGTTCCACCCAGTAATGTACGTAAGTCGTAAGATCAGCCCAGCTGAATCGAGATACTCAGCATCAGAATTGGAGGGCCTCAGCTTAATCTATTGTGTTAGAAAACTTCATAGGTTTTTGGCAGGAGCACAGTTTGTGATCGAAACCGACAATTCTCCGTTGTCTGTTATGCAGTCTGGCATTCCCCACAATAATAGGGTCTACAGATGGGCTTTGATACTGCAGAACTATGCATTTACCATCCAGCATTTAAAGGGGAGATTGAACTCTTTGGCAGACACTTTGAGTCGACCGTCAACCATTGAAATACCTGATATACAGGAAGAGATCGACCAGAGATCACCAGAAACAGTGACACTGTAATTGCTAATTAGATCAGTGCCGTATGTGGTGAATAAGTTACACTGTAAGTGCGTTATCATCGCCAAGCTGATAAAACTGTGTAAGAGTAACAGTGCCATTATGAGTGAAACGAACAGACGCATAAGTAATATGTCTGCAGCGCTAACACATATATAAGCCATATTAACATTGAAGTGTTAGCTGTGAACCTACATAAATTGGTAGGGAACTATATATTTATACACTATCCAGGAAGGAGAGCATATAAGACTTTGGCGAAATGAACTATGATATGAGAATAGTCTACAAAGAACAGTGCTCCATCTTCACACCTGAAAGGACGACATTAGTTAGTGTAATTAGATATACAAACGTAACTGTGATATGTATATAATATTGTTTATGAACAGTACACATAACTTCATTTTTCTATGAATAATTGAATTGCAAAATGTTCAAGTACATATATAACTTTATTTATGTCATGTGATAGTTAGAAGTCACCATCATTTAGTTAATAACCCATTTAATGTAACACCTATAATAGAAATACAATTGTTAGATAGTACTTTACCTTATCACCGCATAATCATACTCATTTATAAATTCATTTATTTAAAATATCATTTCTAAACTAACCCAACCATTTAGGAATTAACATCATTTCATTTACCAATAACACTTTAAGGTAACTACCCAATTTACTTAAATGTAATTAATTAGTTAGATTATTTCCCTTAGGATAATTTAGAACAGCACACCAAATTACAGTAGTTAGTATTACAGGATCGGTAACAAACCATCCTCACAAATTTGTATATTTTGTATAGGCATGACACGTGCAAACAAATCGAACACTTGTATAATTCAGCCAATCATTTAATGTAAATATGTAATGTTCATTAATTTGATGCTATGAACCAATATTTTAGTGACGATTGAATGTGTTAGCAAAGCGAGGGTATGAAATTGGATGAAAGATGTGTAGATGATATGAGAGAATGTAGAAATTAGTAAACATTGAAAGAAAGAGAGAGAGAGAGAGAAAGAGAGAGAGAGAGAGAGAGAGAGAGAGAGAGAGAGAGAGAGAGAGAGAGAGAGAGAGAGAGAGAAAGAAAGAGAGAAAGGTAGCGGCAGGTTTTTGTTCGCCGCTTGAAAACGTCTTGTTATGACTTGTCTGTGTCAATCTGTGTAACCAATGTGTTGTCAAGTTTTATGTGTGTTACTGCTATACTTTAGTAGATTAGATAGGGAAAATACTTTGAGCATCTTGAAACGGAAGTTGTGGTCATAAATAAGAATAACAAACATTTGTAGCCACAATAAACCGATTTACGGCGCTCGAAGGAATACACACATGTAATATAGTAACGCATACACATGTTAGCAATTAAGTACACTGTAGTTTATTAGAAAACACGCAAACAAACAGGAAAACGAACACATAAAAGTTGCATACACCATTTGTTTCAAAGAACAGTAACTCAAATCAGGGGACATAATAACTTCTTAAAAACCTTAATGTAACATTGAAAATATATCTTCACGAGCGGAAGCGAGAAGGTGAAGAGTAGAACTGTATGAATACGAGTTGGAGGTGATATTATTGGGAAGATGAACATTTTATGCTCATGTGTTGTACTCATAACAGAGTCAACTTGTATTGGTTTGTCATTTTGGGCAATATGAGGACAGGTCAAAAGACATAAGTCAACGGACAGAAGTCAGAAGACAGAGGGTCATAAGACGGAAGTCAGGACATAAGTCATAAGACAACGGTTCCGGATCAAAACAATTCCCAAGAAGGTCTATAGCCAACGATACTGATACGATGGGCTACTAAATTAGCCGAGTGAAGAAACAGATCTGTGTGAGTAAGGAAAGGAGAGAGTTTGTTCTATCCCCAGAGCGTTGAGTACACGTGAGCGAGGGGTTTCCCCGAGACATTGGGAAACTTGCCTCTACGAGTAACCGTGGAGTACCCGGTTACTCGAGTTAACTGGCCAGCGTGCTGGGGGACTATGCACGCAAGACTCGCCAGCGCACGGAGGATACAGCGTCCGTGTTTGAACACGCAATTGAGGTCAGACCAGGACTGAGACGACTAGAGAGTAGACGTGTTCCTTACGAATGCTATAAGTTTCTAGACAATAGTGATTGTTAGGCTTTAGATTTCATTCAGTGATTAATAGTATCATTATCACCACTTCATTGCATCTATGTAACGTACCATGTTGTTTATTGTAAATGAAGTATGCCGCTCGCAGAGCTTGTTTATGATCAGCTCTAAATAAATTGCATTCCTTTTGCAAATGACACGAGTTGTTATTTCGTGTGGTTCAAAAGTAGGGGAGTCCTGAAAGACCTGTCGCAAGCAAGTTGCTGACAGGCAGTTTACATCTTTCCAAGTGGTGCTGAAGCTTGCATGTTACTGTCTTCTCCAGTACTTAGACAAAGTTTTGCAAGTTGGGTAAAACTGGGACGACCATTCCCGACCCAGGGCGTCCACATGTGGCGATCGTGGAACGGCCTCTAGACATAGGGGTTAGCAGTCACGGACCAATTGGCGGTGGGCACAGAGGGTTGGGAGATTGCAACTTGTGTTCTTAAATCCTTAGAAAACACCTCATATGCTCGGAGACGTGTTCACCAAGCGAGTCCAGTCGCTATAACCTCTCGTCAACGGGTAGATGGGGGTTCATTAGCTAAGGACAGCAGTCCATCTAAGAAATGGAAAACTCCAAATATAAACCCACATGTTCAAGGAGGACCAACGTGCCAAGGACTAAATGGTCACGGATTAGCTAGTTGAGAACATGGAACGTCTGGTCTGTGGGCGGGGCATCGCCAGGTGTATGGACTCCTGACGTACATCCCCTGCCCCTTCCCTAGCAGGAAGAATCTGTTAAGGAGACCGGTTAGTTTCAGCTTTCAAATAGAAACAACTATGGTCATTAACATAATTATCACCGGAGCAACGGAGCGAATTCTATGTGATAGATACATTTTACAATAGCCTGCGGGAAGAAAATAAAACAGGGGAGAAGAGGTAGGGGAGAGGTAGCTAGGAAAAGAACGAAGAGGGCTGGAACCAGAAGGAGTAGTAGAAAAACTGATCGTTTGGGACACAAACATATACGAGGTGTGTATTGGAAATGCTGTAGTGCTGACCAGAGAGGACCAATATTGGAAAACATTGGTTTACGATTTTGACATCTTCATGCTGCAAGAACTGATGACAAACTCTTTGGAGTACCCTGGCTATTCATATTACAATAACTCATTCGGGCAGGGAAGACATGGGCAGTTTCTGGTGGTCAATGATGGCTTACATCACACGATACTGGATATGAGTGGGTGGGACCAGGACAGCAAAGAGGTGCAGGAAATGCAGATGATAATTAGAGGACACAGCCAGTACCATATATATATATATATATATATATATATATATATATATGGCATCTCATATGTGGTGACTTCAATGCACGCGTCAAAGAGTGTGAAGGTCTGGCGAGAATAGAATAGAATACTGATCTCACTTAAGCCTTGCTTGAGACCGACGTGGTCTGTATAATAGATAGGACACCAACTAGGCTTGCAATGAGACCGGGGGTGGGGGGGTGGACCCAGACACTGTATTGACCGTGAAGTTGTATCCTAAGAGGCGGAATCACACATTAAATGGAGTGTCTTTGCAAGACCATGGAAGCAACCACCTCCCTTGTACCTAGGTTCAGCAAAGTCAAGGCTATAAGAGCCAGCAAGTTTCCAATTATGATAGGGAAGTGACGCATCGGCAACACCAGCATTATTCTATAATTCTCCAAACAAAGGACAACCCAAAAAGGAAAGAGAAAGGAATAACTATATCTATAATTCCAAAACATGAGAATAAACCCAAGGGGATGGAAAGATTTAAGAATAATAGGATGCAATCAGTGTTTAAAAAGCAGATGCCAAAAGCGCACGTAGATCAGTTATCAATTATCAGTTGGGGTATCGTGACTGCACTCCGGACATGTTCATAGGTGCTCAGATCCTTCTTTCTCCCTCCCCCCCCCCCCCCCCGCAGCATATGCATCAGCGTTCGGTGGCTAATAGTGCCAGTTCTGTGGAGGCCATTCGTTTTCCCGATGTACTCTCGTGTCTGGCCGTCCCAATTCTTACTCCCAAGTCTCTCATCCTGGACAACGATGTGGATTCACTGACATCAGATTCCACGGTTCTTGATATCTCTTAAGGATGTTAATAACATCGGCGCGATCCATGGGCTGGCCATTTACAGGGGATGCAGAGCCAGCCAGTTTATCAGCTCGTTCATTTCCCTCGACTCCAGCATGTCCCGGGACGAAGATGAAGGTGACCCTACGAACAACAGACTTCCGCAGCGAATAAGTCCACTGTCTACGCACAGATCCTGCATCGACCTTTCGAATCATGCTCATTGAATCACTTAGTACACATACGTTGGTATAATGCTGTGATTCCACCCATATGAAAGCCTGTGTAACTGCCATCACTTCCATCGTCATGCTGCTCGTGGTCATAGAGTGGGCACTACTGGATTCTTGAACGGTTCGGCTCGTTGAACGGGCTGTAAATGCCCACGCACTTCTCTGCTGCTTTACAACAGATCCATCTGTATAGATGAGCACATCGGGGTTGTCAATGCACAAACGTCTGATTTCTATGTCTGAGAAATCTCAACTGTGATGTCCTGATCAAACACCTAAACCTAGACTTAACACATTACACCCAGACAGAGCGGCGCCAGTCAGCGGGAAACATAGCAACAACGCTCGGAATGGCAGATAGGGCGCTCACCCCGACAGATGTGTGATCTTAGACGGAAATAGAATGCAAGTCCTACACCTCGTCGCAACACACGAGATAAAGCTAGTTAATTACCTATAAAGCAGGGATCCAACGGAATATTGGAATGTAGGTATGATGTAACGTCCATTGCATCGTCGAAGCATGTTTCAAGATGCATGGAGATGAGTAATTGATAATTGATTAAAAATTGAAACTGCACTCCATGAGAAAAGGAGAGGAGTTGTTAAAACAATTCAGGATGAATACGTCCGTCTAACCCGTCCAGCGTGAAAAAGAGGAGGAGTTTAATTAGATGGGGCGTGGGTAATTATTTCACGCGAAGAGAGGAGTGAAGTCCGAAATCACCTCATGGACGATCAGAATATTAAAACTACGTGTATTACCAGCAAACCTCAGATGCATGCACAATAGCCTACAAGGGAAGCCGGAATTTTTGGTGAGATAGTATCCTCTCGTTTTGTTCAACTTAAGTGTGAAGTCGTGTGACTTAATTTACTATAGTCTGTCCCGAAAAGAATGCCGTCATTCACGATCACTTATTTTGAAAACTGTCTGTTGCATCGTTATGAAATGTTTCCTGCCGTCTTATATTTACCCCCATCCAAGGAATATGTCTTTGATAGGTCCAAAAGCAACTTAAATCATCGAAACCGGAGGTCGACAGGTACAGATGAGCGAGGGCTTTCCCCAAGCAATTGGGTTGTTGGTCCTTGCGAGTAACCGTGATATGGCAGGTTACTCAAACTCACCAGCTGGCGTGCTGGCAAGACCAGGCACGCAATACTAGCGACTGCACGGAGAGTAAAGTGTCCGTGCTGGTCCACGCAATGTGTAGCATATGGACAGACTGACTGGAGACATTAGAGAGAGCAGACGTATCCTTGACCAATGCGATAGCTTTCTAGGCCATAGGCAAACATAGGGCTGTTCATTTAGATTGTGTAATGCTAGCATCATCTATCATCACGTTGATGTATTCATATTGTGTATTGATGATGAAACCTAACGCTCGTAGAGCCATTCAAATGTCGGCTCTGAATAAATTGCATTCCTTTCGCAAATGTCATGAATTGTTATTTCGTGCAGTGCGAAAGTAGCGGAGTCTTGAAAAGCTGCAGCGCACAAGTCGCTGACAGGCTAGACCCCTAATTGGTGTCAGAATGGTCAATGAATCAACGCCAGCGGCGAATTGGTGTCAGAATGGTCAATGAATCAACGCCAGCGGTGAATTGGTGTCAGAATGGTCAATGAATCAACGCCAGCGGCGATTTGGTGTCAGAATGGTCAATGAATCAACGCCAGCGGCGAATTGGTATCAGAACACAGCGAACCAACGCCAGCAGTACAATTACTGTCAGATTTCAGTGAACGTTTCTGAGCAATCATAGCAGGCAGTTGTAGTAATATTTAACGAATAGTTAACGCCACCATGCAAGTGGTATTATAAACCACTGAACGAACGCTAGCTATCGAGTGATATTACAAAATTATGTACCAGAATTAATTCAATGCACGTTTCAACATTATTGATATGTGATATATTGCAAAGTAATACAAATTTGTTGTGATACATGCTATAAATAAATTTTTTCCTTGTGGTGAATTATACGATCGCCAATTTGTGGAGTGTGAACCACAATTGAGTCAAATTAGATCGGTAAAGTGTGAAATTCTACCAATATTATTTAGAAAGTGTGTTATTAGACTAAAAGCAATTGAAATGTATAAAATCATCCGTGAACATTACCATCGTAACCACCGTGTACATTTCATTGCGTGTGATACAGCCATCAATGTCACCATTCTACGAAATCATTAAATAGATTAGCGACGAACTGCAGCCTAGAACAAAGGTACGCCAGAGTCAAACAGCGGAGACAAAACGACATTGACGGCCATACGACTAATCATCTCATTTATCATCTAACAATCATTCAGACGATCATATCATTCATCATTAATACCATTTATCACTATTTAGCACATTTTCATTCATCATTCGCATGAAATATGAGATTGTATTAACAACTTAATGAAATATGAAATATTTGATAAACTATGATGAATTGTAAGCTTGTATTTACAACTTAAGCGAGTGTCTAATTTTTGCTGCTCTACTAACCAGAACGCAGCCCGTGTGTTATCAAAGCAAACCAGCGTGTAGTGTGAAAGTCTACGGTGGAACATCCCAAGTATCGTACGTTCCAACAAATTAGATGAGTATTTTTTCCGAATATTTTGGTATGCTCTAACTTAATCATGCATCTTCTTTTCCAGCGAAAGATGTACATTTACTAACACATTATTGTAAACTATTCTGTGCATATTATTGTATTATCATTTTGATCTAACATTACGCTACAGAATGGCGTCACTAAATGAATGTATCCAGGCGGGCATCGCAATGGGCCACACTGGAGATAAGCTAGAAAAATGGGCGGATCAAAAGTATAAAGAAGAAATAGCTCTACAGAAAGAAGAAACAGAAAGAAAAGCTGCTCTTGACAGAGATGAAAGAGCATTAGAAAGGCAACATCTAAAAGAAATGAAAGAGGTCGAGGAAATTACCAAACAGAAACAATTAGACCTAGATTATGCCAACAAACAAGCAGATCAAATTACCAAACAGAAACAATTAGAGTTAGACCAGAAAAAATTAGAATTAGATCAAATTATCAAACAGAAACAGTTAGACTTAGAGCATGCTAACAAACAAGCAGAGGAAGCCACTAAACAAAAGCAGATACAAGTAGATTCTGAAACTAGACTAAAGATAAAAGAAATGGAGGTAGATTCTAACTTACAAATAGCCTCTAGCAAACAAAAGAGCCAAGAAGAACAGAACAAATTTAGTAAATACAAGGGCCTTATCAAACCATACACGGTAGGTGATTCAATCAGCGCATGGACTGAAAATATAGAGTTCCAACTAAAAACACGGAAAATACCTTTAGAGGATTGGGCAATGATTTACATGAGGAACCTGAGTGGGGAGCCTTTAAAAGTAAGAGAATCCATACCTACAGATCTTAGAAACAATTACCAGCACATACACGATAGGATAATGCAACATTTTCTTTTGGACGCTACTGGTTACCAAATCCAATTCTCACAGATTAAACCAAAAGCAACTGAAACGTTCTTAGACTACATTTCTAACGTGCAGAGCACATTTAAAAAATGGACTAAGGCGGCTAAAGTAGGTAACAGCTATGAAAAACTAGAAGAACTAATGGTAATGGACAAAGTCGTTTCTACAGTGCCTACCCCTTTTGCTAAATTCTTACAACAGTCAGATATTGATTCCATTCAACAATTAGAGAAACGGGGGTCAGCTTATTTTTCCTCTAATCGGGACATATTTAAAACTACATCATATGACACAGAAATTACAGCATTTGCAAATAGAGTCCCTGATAGATCCTACTAACAGAAAGACTACAGTAAGAAGGACAAACCATATCAGAAACCACCTCGATGTAATTATTGCAATCTTTTTCACCCAACTTATTCGATGTGTGATAAGAACCCCACATATCCAGCACACCTAGAACAAGTGATAAGTAAGCAAGAAAGCAGAAGATCATCGTTTAAACGTGCTGTAAAATGTTATTTTTGTTCAAGTTATGGCCATTATAGCAATAAATGTCTTGGGAGACAGAGAATGAAGGCAAACAACGCAGCCCTCATCGATACATCGTCAGACGATGAGAGTGACATAGATCCTGAACTTGTCAATGTATTGCCAACGAATGAATGTCATAGTGTATCATCAGTAACCGATATTTTAGACTTTAAGACATGTAAGGTATGCCAGCAGTTTCATGCGGAGGGGAGATTGAAATGTGGACACATAATATCATGTTCAAATGAAGAAGCTAATGCAGTATGTGCCTTCAGAGGTAACCTGAAGTTCTACGATGCACAGGTCAATGGTAAACCATGCCAATGCTTAGTTGATAGCGGCAGTACTATACTGGGATTAAGGAGAGAACTTGCTAGACCTGAAGATTATACGGGTGAATTTGTCAAATGCCGTACTTTCTCTGGAACCATCGAGAAATATCCACTGGCAAAAGCGCATATCAATACCCCATTCCTTACCGGCACATTTACGTGCGCTATCCTCGAAGATCCATGTACTGATCTTATTTTAGGATGTCTTGATGCATTAAAAGAATGTACAGACGACAACATAAAAGCCTGGAATGAAACACACATGGTCAACGCTGTAACTATGTCATATACAGAAGCAAATTATACTGACTTACAAAATGAAACACTACATCTATTAACACCAAGTGGTGCAGATACCAACAATACTCGCCAAAAGTTGAGCGAGGCACAAAGCACCGACCAAACACTCACACCGTATTTTAACTTGTTGTGTGAGCGAAAGAAAGTTTCCAAAAATTCTTCCTGGTACTTTAAAAAGGTTAACGGAATTCTCATGCGTTATTACACATATAATAACCATGAAATTCAGCAGACTGTGGTACATACCGACAAAAGGTGCTAAACATCGCACATTCACCACCGTTTGCTGAACATTTGGGCTATCATAAAACGCGAGCCAGAATTCTATCACAATTTTACTGGCCAAAATTCTGTTCGGACATAAAATCTTTCTGTCGCTCTTGTACTGTGTGTCAACATCGGGTACGAAAGAAAAAGCATGTAAAGACCGAAGTGCAACGGTCAGTGATAGCATCTAGACCACTTGAGAGTATAGCGATCGATATTACTGGACCCCTAATGCAGGTGTCGAGTAATGGAAACCATTACTATCCAAACAAGTGTACTAAAACGATTCACCTTAAACCAAACCAAAAGGTTGTGGTTCAACTAACTGATAAATATAATATGGTACTAACATGTTGCCAAGGGCCTCTCAATGTTGAACTGAAAATATCAGATGCGGATCATGAAATATCGATAAAAGAACCCTTAGAGATATTTCATATCAACATCCTGAAACCATACGTTTCACAACAAGTACGACAGACAGACGAACAGATTGCACCAACACCAAGCAATGAGACGACAGACATACACAACTCAACTTCACTAGGTAGGGCGAGACACAACAGCGACAACGCAAACACACTTAGCCAGATAACAGCACACACAGCTAGCAGCACAACAGTATTGAACGAGATGGAACTACCAGTTCCTACAGTAAACACAACTGTAACAAATATCCCGACATATAAAAATAACATATGCAGTCAGACGAAAGACGGTACAAAACACCTACTGAAACGTCGACAAGTCTTCGACAGGTTGAGATTGTTTGGACTCACAGCGAAGCCGTCCAAAGTAGAGTTGGGCATGGAACAAATTGACTCCCTAGGTCATACCATCTGCAGGGGCCAATTGAAAACTAATAACAGAATCAACACTAAGATTCTGAATTTGACAATGCCAACACCAGTAGACCCCGAATTGGGTCATGTCCAAAGTTTACTGGGTTTGGTAAACCACTATACTAAATTCATTTCAAACCTGGGGGAAATCACCAGTGGTTTTTCTAACATCTTAAAAGCTTCGGCTAAGTTATCTGTAAAAGATACACGATTAATTAGTGCGGTATCGAAATTGAAACATTTTTTCAGCGTTCCAACTATCCTTCGTATGCCTAATCCAAAACTCACTTATTTCTTACGCACAGAAGCGAGTGCCATATCCATATCTGGGATACTAGGACAGTTCTACGACGGGACGTTCCACCCCGTAAGTTGCAAGATCACTCCGGCTGAAGGAAGATACTCAGCATCAGAATTGGAGGGCCTTAGTTTGATCTATTGCGTGAGAAAGTTTCACCGATTTTTGGCAGGAACACAGTTTGTAATCCAATCAGATAACTCTCCATTGTCTGTGATGCAATCTGGACATCCTACCTACAATAGAATTTACAGGTGGGCTTTGATTCTCCAAAATTACACATTTACCATTGTAGCGAAACACCAGTGGCCCATGTCCTCATACCTATCCGCTCAATTCCTTCGGAGTGGGATTCTCTGGGTTACTTTCATAACTCGAGCATTTGACACGAATACTTTGAAATCTATCTGTTCTTCGGGAAAACCCAATGGCGCGCCTTGCACCAAATATGACCTAGGGTAATGGTTTGGGCGTGAAATGTCCGTTGTCAACCTTGTCGGTTGTGGTCGGCACAATGTATTGAAGTTTTAAAGAATTTTACAGATAAAGTGCCGCATCCTACTGCTGGGGTATGAAAGGTAATTTTAGATTAATTGGTCCTGCCAGACCTGGGCATATTAAGCTTGGTCGTCTCAAATAATGAGACGAATTGGTGAAACGGCAGTCTTGCCAATCTGGCTAAGCGTCTAGATCTGGGCATGGCGGGGGAACAAATCGGGGCAATATCTTTTCCCAGATGATGTCGCTTATTCTTGGCGGCGGATAGACGGGGGGGGGGGGGGGCTATCTTTCTTCCTATGGCTTTACCTCTGCTTAGTGTCATCTTTCATTTGAATATAAACATTCTATAGCTATGGCATGTCGAGGGGAGGGGAGGGCTCCGTGGGGGACGGTTCCACTCATCTGAGTTATATCTTCTTGAGCCAGAAGAGGCGATCCACTGTGCTATCTCTTTCGTCTTTCGGCTGATGGGGGGGGGGGGGGGGCAGGTGGACCGGGTGGTTCCTGGTCGATAGGAGGATGTTGGGAGTATAAATGGACTTCCCTGTCTCCCTGAGAGAACCTGAACTCATCTGAATATATGGGTTATGTGAGACACGGCCGATACATTGCGGTGACAGCTCAGACAAGAGCGGCGGCCGGACAGGGTAGTTTCCTCTTTCCTGTTCTTGCTAGGGATGGGGGAGGGAGATGCACTGCGGTCCATACAGACCCACTATTATGATATTAGTTAAGAGTAGGAAACATACATAATTACGCACACTACTCCACAATAGCTTTGTCGTGAGAAAGGCAAGGTTTGCAAGTGAGAGGGAAGCCTGAGAAGGTATGTGCCCAATATTAATAAAGGCATGGTATGAGTGTGGAGAGGAGTGTGGTATGAAGACAATTGAATACTAGGTAATTGTATGTATTTTATGTATGGCAACCGACATGCTGAGACCATTGGAATCTCCATGCCGGCTGTATCTGAAGTTTACACCAGAGGCTCTCAAAATTGTTTTAACATTACAGGATCCTTCTTTTGACGGCGAATATAGCCGGAAGTTTCGACAGAGCATCGACATAGAACATTATGTTTACTATGAAGTCCCTGCTGCTGTTGGGCTATACCAGATAGAACCACGGCGGGCCCGAACGAATACTTTCAGACACCTCGGCAGGCTTTTCGTTGAGCTGGGATCGAGTATGTTTGCATTTTGGGCTAGATCCCGCCTAAGTCACTGACACACCCGTACATATATCCTATTTATTCTCCTTGAGTATTTCCCCACCAAAATTGTGCCACGTGATCCCAGGGCACTTTCCCTAACCATTGGACACACTACATTCGTGTAGGCCACGGAAACTTGGAATCCTGGATCTATGGAACCCTGTTGTTCGAACAACCTACGCGGGAAATAAAGACCAGAGAACTTGCTGTGAGGTGGTTGTGAATTCATGGGACAATATGGAAAACGATGATCTAGGATATTTATATTTGTGTTGATATTGTATGGACTAGTTTTCTCTCTAGATTGTGTGTAGATGTTTATGAGTTAATCGTCAGATATTTTTTCTGTGCTGTTATGTATTGAGTTATTAAATTTACAATTACAAATATGTTGAAGAACGTCATGTTGTATGCGTGTCAGCCAGAACGACCCTGCAGGAAATAGGTCCTGAGGTCGAAAGAGAGAGTGACAGTGAGTCCGGGGGAAACGGAGGAGGGTTGGCAGGGAAAGACCTATTTAAAGCCAGGGCTATGAAATATACATGAGAAAATTGAGACATAGTTATTAGGGACCCTCCACATAGCTTGTTACAATTTCTGGGGGCACGTCGCGGGATATTTTAAATCCTGGTGGAGCTCTGGCTGATATAGGGATAGGGGACAGATATTCTGGTCTAATATCAATAGGTTCTGCTTACCGTACCTGGCTATTGTCTATACTCTTCCTGACACAGACTGACGACATACGAAGTGTTGTGGTCGTGTATTATATCCATTTGTCAATTACCTATTCACTTACCCTCTGAGTTAAGATGGCATCCGCGAAATTTAATGTGGCTGAAGTGCAGGCTACAGGGCGTGAGATAGGCTATGAAGGGGCTGAGTTACAGAAATATGTTCAAGAAGTGGAGAGAGATTTTCGACAAGCTGAGCGCGAAGCTAAGAAAATTGAGGCAGAGCGCGAAGCTAAGAAATTCGAGGCAGAGCGCGAAGCTAAGAAAATCGAGGCAGAGCGCGAGGCTAAGAAAATCGAGGCAGAGCGCGAAGCAAAGAAAATCCAGGCAGAAGCTAGGAAGTTGGAGGCCGAGCAGGCAGCCAGAGACCATGAGTTCCGTATGAGGGAGTTGGAGCTGAAAGCTCAAACTGCCAAGGAAAGCGAGGGTGCAGTTGGAGGCGCAGTTCTCCCTGACTCAACAACTTCTAGTGGCGGTCCATACCAGGCAATGAAGTTCCCATTGCTCCCGTTCGATGAACACAAAGATAAGATCGACCAGTATCTTCACAGATTTCAGTCGATGGCTTTGGCTATGGGATTGGAACGTGGGAAATGGAACTTGAAACTCTCACAGGGCCTGAGGGGGACCGCGTATGAGGTCTATTCAAGGTTGCCACCTGGTATGGAGAATGACTATGAGGCCCTGGAAAAGGCATTATTGAAAAGGTTCCAGATGACAGCCCATACTTACCGACAACAGTTCAGAAAGTCGAGGAGAGAGCCAGGAGAGATGTTCTCAGCATACAGTGTTAGACTTAAGTCTTACCTTTTGAAATGGATGTCATTAGCAGGATTTGCCAACGACTATGAAAGTTTAGAAGAATTAGTGGTCGTGGACCAAATGAAGAGGATGATGCCTAAGCCATTGCAAACCTTCTTGGTTGAAAATGGGAAGAAAGGTTAGACGTAGTCAACACATTGGCGGAAAGGTATGTGCTAGCTCATGGGGATAATGGGGAAGTGGCACAACCCAATCTCCGATCACCAGACACTGGGTCTGGAAAGAAGAAGAACCCCAAACCCACTCACACCAAAAAGGAGGATCCTTTCGAAAAAGTTCCCATTAAGAAACCCTCTGGTAAGAGTCCACCTGGATCTCCTAAAAGAAAGTGGAGTGAAAAGTGGTGCGCCTTCTGCAAATCTCCCACACACAATACGGCAGATTGCAGGCGCAAACAGAAAGACTCTCACTATGCTGCCTGTCTTGTAGAAACCGGGGAGGGGTCTAACAAGGAGGTAGAAGGGAGGGATCCTGGGAACAAAGATTCAGAAAAACCACCAGTAGTAGAGACGGTTCTTGTGAACGGACAACCAGTCGAGTGTCTCTATGACACAGGTCTTCAGTTTGAGGCCGTAATTTCATCACACTTAGTGAGCCCAGAGCAGCTAACCGGGGAATCTATTGAGATTCAAACGGCGACAAAGAGTGCGGTAGCGATGTCTCTTCCAATTGCGAAGGTGGACATCAAATCAAAATATGTTACCGGCACTATTCAGGCAGCCGTTCTGATCGATCCTATCTTCCCGATGATCTTGGGTTGCCGCTACGTCTTCCTAGGGATCCCAAACGAACCCATGTACGTAGGGGCGATGCAAACCAGATCTCAATCGGAGGAGGAGCAGACGCCGGCCTTGATCGTGAATCCCTTGCCTGGGGAGTTACGAGCTGCTCAAAGCCAGGATGCTACTTTGCAACCTTGCTTCAACCAGTTGCCAAAAAGTGCTGACCCACCAAGACGGGGTCAGTATTATATGAAGAATCGGTTACTGTACCGGAGAGCCGGAGTGGAGGAACGCCAGCATGGACAGCTGATAGTTCCTAAGGCTTATCGGGAACAGCTTCTTCATATGGGACACACCATTTCTTTCAGTGGACATATGGGTGTCGGGGCAACACTTCAGCGCATTTCCTGCCATTACTACTGGCCAGGGATGACTGGAGATGTGCGTAGGTACGTCAAGTCGTGCCCAGAGTGCCAGCGTGTGGCACCAAAACACTGGACGGCTCCGGTAGTCTTGGGTGATATGCCCATTATGAACTCTCCTTTCGAGAGAGTTGCCATCGATCTGGTTGGTCCTCTTCCTCGGACTAGGAAGAGGAATATGTATATTCTGACGATGGTGGATTGCTGTTCCATGTGGGGCGAGGCGATACCGTTGGCCACCATCGACTCTAAGCGAGTGGCTGATGCACTGATGGAGACTTTTACTCGGTTGGGATTTCCAAACCAGATCCTAACGGACAATGGGTCTCAGTTCTGTGGTAAGCTGATGGAGGAAGTCTTTCGTATCTTCCAGACTAACCACATTCACACAAGCCCATACCACCCTCAGTCTAATGGGCAAGTAGAGAGGTTTAATGGTACCTTGATGACCATGCTTAGGAAGCTGGCTCAAGAGAAACCAGACAGATGGGATGAATATATCCCAGCCGCCTTGTTCGCCTATCGGGAGGTTCCCCATGGGTCAACCGGGTTGCCACCAGCCACTCTATTATTCGGGAGGCCAATCAAGGGTCCCTTAGAAGCCTTATTGAGATGTTGGACAGAGGAGGAGACTTCCGAAGAGGTGGTATCTTCCTACAAATACGTCGAGGAGTTAAAGAAGAAACTCCAGACAGGTTGGGCTTTGGCGGCTCAGAATCTGAGAGCGGCCAGAAAGAGACACGCGGCCTACTACAATAGAAGGACGAAAGATAGGTCTCTTAAGGTGGGGGATCGGGTTCTGTTGTTACTTCCAGTAGGTTCCAATAAACTCGAGATTGGTTGGCAGGGGCCTTTCCCGGTGGAAAGGGTTGTGTCCCGTACCAATTATGCTATCCGGATCAGGGGGAAATCTAAAATCTTCCACATTAACCTCCTCAAAAAATATGAGGAACGATCCGATGGTACTTCTCTCCCACTCATGACTATGGCGGTCGCGATGGAAACTGAATCGGGCGAAGACGCGGATAGGGAGTATCCTTTACACCCTGGGGAAACCTATAAGGATGTACATATAAATCCTGATCTGTCGGCTGAAGAAACAGAACTAGTCATCCGTTTGTTGGAGTCCCATCAACAGATTCTTACCGATCGTCCAGGGCGGACAGGGTTGGTCGAGTTTGATATGACTCTGACTACCCAAGACCCCATTCGCCAAAAAATATATCCAGTGCCCTTTGCGAAAGAGAAGGCCCTGGAAGCCGAAATCCAGAAGCTTCTGGATGATGACATCATAACTCCTTCGACTTCTCCTTATAATGCCGGGGTTGTCTTGTTGAGGAAGCCAAGCGGGGAGCACCGCTTAATTATTGATTACAGGCATTTAAACAGTTGTACGACATTCCAAGTTGAGCCGTTACCAAACACAAATCAACTGTTTGCCAGATTAAATAGGGCAAAGTACTTTTCAAAAATCGATTTAAGCCGGGGATATTATCAGATCCCTGTGAAGCCTGAGGTTCGGCCCTTGCTCGCTTTCAGTACTCCGAGCGGCCATTACGAATTTAAGGTGATGCCTTTTGGGCTGAGCAATGCGCCCAGTGTGTTCACACGCATGATGAGAAAGTTATTAGACCCTTTAAGGGATCCCTCTGTCGTCTCGTTTATGGATGATATTCTCATCGCGTCTGGCAATCTGAAAGATCACCTGAAATCCTTGGAACAGATCTTCATAAGATTGAAAGAGGAGGGGTTAACTGCCCGTCCAGCCAAATGCATGATTGGCTATCACTCCTTAGAATTTCTGGGACATACTATTACCCCGGGGGGTTTGGTACCGGAAGAAAAGAATGTAGAGAAGGTCAGACTCGCACCCCGTCCTAAATCCAAAAAGGATGTTAGGTCTTTCTTGTCTCTGTGTGGGTTTTACCAGAAATTTATTCCGAAGTTCAACGAAATTGGGGCACCGTTAACCGAAACCCTGAAGAAAGGATCGCCAGATCCTATAGTCTGGACCCCGAGCTGTGAAGAGGCTTATGGGAAGCTGAAACAGGCTTTGGTGGATAGGCCAGTCCTGCAACTCCCAAATTTGGAGAAAACGTTTGTTCTAAGAACCGACGCGAGTAACATAGGGATTGGAGCAACTCTGTTGCAGGAAGGGCGAGATGATCCTACTGTGCTATGTCCGGTGGCATATGCCAGTAGAAAACTGTTACCCGCGGAACGGAATTACTCCACCGTCGAACGGGAATGTCTGGCTCTAGTGTGGGCGGTACAGAAATTTCAACCTTATCTGTATGGAGTACCGTTCAAAGTGCAGTCCGACCATCAACCTCTGACGTTTTTGGCGACTTCTAAGAAACTGAACGCAAGGTTAATGAGATGGTCATTGCTCTTACAACCGTATCAGTTCACGGTCGAATACATCCCCGGAAGGGAGAATGTGGGAGCGGATTTTATGTCACGGCATCCTATGGTCGAAGGTGAGGGGGAGGTAATTCGAACAGAACCTCTGGCAGTTGAAAGTTCGTAGGGTTCGACTTTCTTAAGAGGGGGCCTATGTAGCGAAACCCCAGTGGCCCATGTCCTCATACCTATCCGCTCAATTCCTTCGGAGTGGGATTCTCTGGGTTACTTTCATAACCCGAGCATTTGACACGAATACTTTGAAATCTATCTGTTCTTCGGGAAAACCCAATGGCGCGCCTTGCACCAAATATGACCTAGGGTAATGGTTTGGGCGTGAAATGTCCGGTGTCAACCTTGTCGGTTGTGGTCGGCACAATGTATTGAAGTTTTAAAGAATTTTACAGATAAAGTGCCGCATCCTACTGCTGGGGTATAAAAGGTAATTTTAGATTAATTGGTCCTGCCAGACCTGGGCATATTAAGCTTGGTCGTCTCAAATAATGAGACGAATTGGTGAAACGGCAGTCTTGCCAATCTGGCTAAGCGTCTAGATCTGGGCATGGCGGGGGAACAAATCGGGGCAATATCTTTTCCCAGATGATGTCGCTTATTCTTGGCGGCGGATAGACGGGGGGGGGGGGGCTATCTTTCTTCCTATGGCTTTACCTCTGTTTAGTGTCATCTTTCATTTGAATATAAACATTCTATAGCTATGGCATGTCGAGGGGAAGGGCTCCGTGGGGACCGGTTCCACCCATCTGAGTTATATCTTCTTGAGCCAGAAGAGGCGATCCACTGTGCTATCTCTTTCGTCTTTCGGCTGATGGGGGGGGGGGGGGGCAGGTGGACCGGGTGGTTCCTGGTCGATAGGAGGATGTTGGGAGTATAAATGGACTTCCCTGTCTCCCTGAGAGAACCTGAACTCATCTGAATATATGGGTTATGTGAGACACGGCCGATACATTGCGGTGACAGCTCAGACAAGAGCGGCGGCCGGACAGGGTAGTTTCCTCTTTCCTGTTCTTGCTAGGGATGGGGGAGGGAGATGCACTGCGGTACATACAGACCCACTATTATGATATTAGTTAAGAGTAGGAAACATACATAATTACGCACACTACTCCACAATAGCTTTGTCGTGAGAAAGGCAAGGTTTGCAAGTGAGAGGGAAGCCTGAGAAGGTATGTGCCCAATATTAATAAAGGCATGATATGAGTGTGGAGAGGAGTGTGGTATGAAGACAATTGAATACTAGGTAATTGTATGTATTTTATGTATGGCAACCGACATGCTGAGACCATTGGAATCTCCATGCCGGCTGTATCTGAAGTTTACACCAGAGGCTCTCAAAATTGTTTTAACATTACAGGATCCTTCTTTTGACGGCGAATATAGCCGGAAGTTTCGACAGAGCATCGACATAGAACATTATGTTTACTATGAAGTCCCTGCTGCTGTTGGGCTATACCAGATAGAACCACGGCGGGCCCGAACGAATACTTTCAGACACCTCGGCAGGCTTTTCGTTGAGCTGGGATCGAGTATGTTTGCATTTTGGGCTAGATCCCGCCTAAGTCACTGACACACCCGTACATATATCCTATTTATTCTCCTTGAGTATTTCCCCACCAAAATTGTGCCACGTGATCCCAGGGCACTTTCCCTAACCATTGGACACACTACATTCGTGTAGGCCACGGAAACTTGGAATCCTGGATCTATGGAACCCTGTTGTTCGAACAACCTACGCGGGAAATAAAGACCAGAGAACTTGCTGTGAGAGGGTTGTGAATTCATGGGACAATATGGAAAACGATGATCTAGGATATTTATATTTGTGTTGATATTGTATGGACTAGTTTTCTCTCTAGATTGTGTGTAGATGTTTATGAGTTAATCGTCAGATATTTTTTCTGTGCTGTTATGTATTGAGTTATTAAATTTACAATTACAAATATGTTGAAGAACGTCATGTTGTATGCGTGTCAGCCAGAACGACCCTGCAGGAAATAGGTCCTGAGGTCGAAAGAGAGAGTGACAGTGAGTCCGGGGGAAACGGAGGAGGGTTGGCAAGGAAAGACCTATTTAAAGCCAGGGCTATGAAATATACATGAGAAAATTGAGACATAGTTATTAGGGACCCTCCACATAGCTTGTTACAACCATCCAACATTTAAAAGGGAGATTAAATACGAATGCAGACATTTTGAGTCGTCCTTCATCCATTCAAATACCTGAGTTACAGGGAGGAATCGCCATACACCACCAGAAACAGTGACACTGTAATGTTAGATAACCAAGTGCCATGTGTGGTGAGTAAGACATATCGTAAGTGCTGTTACTATCGCCTGATATATAACTTGTGTGAATAGAACAGTGCTATGAAAAGTGTAACGAACAGACGCAGAATTAACATGCGCTGACACACACATAAGTTAGATTATGGGAACTAACGCCAAGAGGACAACGAACCCAGCTTAGACCCCGAATCTAGAATATATTGAACCAACGCTTAGGACCCCGAATAACATTCCAGGGTTAGATATGAACCTACATAATGTGGTAGGCAACTATATTAATACACTATCCTTCAAGGAGAGCATAAAAGACTTTGGCAGAATGAACTATGTTAGAATAGTCTACAAAGAGATTTGCTCCATCTTCACATCGCAGAGGAGGACGTCGACTTAGTGTAATTAGATATAGAAATGTAACTGTGATATATGTACATTATTATTTTATCTACAGTAACTATAACTTCATTTTCTTTTTTTTAATCTATTGCAAATTGTGTAAACGCATATATAACTTTATTTTCTTATTTGCGTAGTTAGAAATCATTATCATTTACTTAATAATTCATTTATTAACACATCCATTATAGAGATACAATTGTTAGATATTATATTAGTTTATTACCATATAATTATAATCATTTATACATCCATTTATTTAAAATATCATTTCAAAACTAACACCAATCCATTTAGGAATTAATATCATCTTTTTCACAAAATAACATTTAAGGTAATAACCATTTCTTAAAGGAAAGTAGTAGTAAATTATTCCCTTGAGGGTAATTTAGGTCAGCACACCAAATTATGAAGTTACTTGTCAGGATCGGTAAAAACCATCCCTTATAACTTGTACATCTTTGTATAGAGCATGACGCGTGCAACAAAAACGCACGTCATTTGGCGTGATTACTGTTATAATTCAGCAATTCGTTTATTGTATATATATATATTTATGTATGTTAATACTAGGAAACATATTTTAATGACGAGAGAATGATTCAGTGAAAGAATAGTATGAAAGGGTATGAAGATGAATGAAGAAGAGAAAATGCGAGGAGAGAGTGCAAAAACTTAGTAAACATTGAAAGAAAGAGAGCGAGCGAGAAAGACAGCGGAAGAAATTTTTTTCCACCGCTGAAAAAGTCTTATTTGACTTGTCTGTGTCATCTGTGTTTCCAATGTGTTGTCAAGGTTTTTATATGTGTTACAGCCACACTTTAACAGAGTATATAAAGAACGTACTTTGAGCTTCAGAAAACGGAGTTGTGGTCACAAATAAAAATAACGAACGTTTGTAACCACAATAAACCGATTTGCGAAGGAACACACACATTTAGTACACTAACACATACACATGTTAGAGAGTTAAGTACACTTTAGTTTATTAGAAAACACTCAAACAAACAGGAAAACGAACACATAAAAGTTGCACACACCAATCAGTTCAAAGAACACTAACTCTAAATTCAGGGGACACAATAAATGATCAGAAACCTAAATGTAACAGTGATTATAACTTTTTCACATGCGGAAGCAAGAAGGTGAACAGTAGCGCTATGTGTATAGAGTTGGAGGGGATATTGATGGGAACATGAACACTTGGTGCTCATGTGTTGTACTCATAATAGAGTCAACTAGTGTGTGGGTTGTCATTTTGGGCAATATGAGGAACAGGTCAAGACGGAAGTCAATAGGTGAAAGTCAAAAGACATAGGGTCAAACGACAGAAGCCAGGACATAAGTCATAAGACAACGGTTTCCGGTTCACTACCAATCCCTAAGATATCGATAGAACCAACTATACTGAGACATGGGCTACTGAATTAGCCAAGTGACAAGATAGAACACTGTGAATGAAGGTAGAAGATATTGTTCTATCCCCAAACTAGAAAGTTCTATACTTATTGGAGAGCTGACAAAATTGGGACAAGCAATTTTTCTTTTGTGAACAAGAAGAGTTACAAACATGAGAAAAAGGGAAGTAACACTTCGCGGAGAGGAGGGGACCCTCTCAGCATCCCCAATAAGGCCTTACAGGAGTAAGGAGTTAACACTAGTCTAGTAGAGAGACACCAGACAAGGAAGACACCGAGTACTATTAATAACCTCACAGGGAGACACATTTGTGTCAGACCAGAGGTCGACAAGTACAGATGAGCGAGGGCTTTCCCAAAGCAATTGGGTTGTTGGTCCTTGCGAGTAACCGTGATATGGCAGGTTACTCAAACTCACCAGCCGGCGTGCTGGCAAGACCAGGCACGCAATACTAGCGACTGCACGGAGAGTAAAGTGTCCGTGCTGGTCCACGCAATGTGTAGCGTGTGGACAGACTGACTGGAGACGGTAGAGAGAGCAGACGTATCATTGACCAATGCGATAGCTTTCTAGGCCATAGGCAAACATGGGGCTGTTCATTTAGATTGTGTAATGCTAGCATCATCTATCATCACGTTGATGTATTCATATTGTGTATTGATGATGAAACCTAACGCTCGTAGAGCCATTCAAATGTCGGCTCTGAATAAATTGCATTCCTTTCGCAAATCTCATGAATTGTTATTTCGTGCAGTGCGAAAGTAGCGGAGTCTTGAAAAGCTGCAGCGCACAAGTCGCTGACACTGCTGTTTACTGTTCAGAGACGGAACATGATTACCTGTTTTGCATCATGAAAATAGTTGTCAGTGTCTCTGTAGTGGGCTTTCTTCTTAACGACCACGATGTTGGTCCTCTTTTCATTGAAGTTTATAGATTGATTCGTATGCACGTGTGTTGTCCCCTATTTTGATAACGTGTTTGCTCTCACGTTTCTTGTTATGCCGCAATATGTCAGTTTCCACCGCAATATTATTCGTCTGTAGGTATTCAATACGTTTAGTGTGTGTGTGTGTTTTTTTTTTCAATACAGTTGTTTGTCACCGCAGAGGGCTTGTGGAATTAAAAATTCATCACTGTGGAATACAAACTGTTGCCATTGACATTATGCTGATGCTGTAATGTTTAGGGCCTGCAATTCGTCTGAATAGTTAGAGCAAAATATCCCAGTAAGTGTGTAGGTAGATTAAGGTCTGCGATCTGCTCAGACCTTACTCTGTGTCGGACGATTCCAGTAGGTTGATGCCGCCTGCTCTCGGTTGCATAAAATTCAATCCATCCTTTCTCCAATAGTCCTCTTCCTCTTTCAACACATGGTCCTCACATTTTTACCAGTAACTTTTATCAATATTTAATAGCGCGGACTGAGTTAGTATCTTGTCGATTTGATATGTCTTGCCTTTTTGCAACTGGAGCTTGAAATATGTTTCTGAAAATGGTATATCGGAGCCATATCTTTATTGCTTCCTTTGTGCTCGATGCCGTAGGTATGTTGTCTTCTTGAGCAACAACATTGTGATATGATGCATTGTCCATTATTAGACAAGACGGTCTATAAAGGGATGGAAGTACTGTATTCTAGGGCCAATCTCTAAATACATTACCATTCTTCTCATTATGATAATCTCTATTGTCTGTATGCTTTGATACGAACACGAACCCAGCATTCTGTTATAAGCCATTATGAGTACTACCAGCATAGGCTATGACCAAACGCTGTCCTTTACTACATGGCACATAACGCTTTATCTTTCTATCCTTTGATTGCCATTCCTTTTCACTTGTGCGGTGCGCATTGATCCACGTTTCATCCAAATACACTATGTCAAAATTTTCTTTCCGCATTTCCTTTATTTCATGTAGGTATCTGCTTCTCATGGCTCCTAAATGCGTCTGCTCGCAAAGGATATTTCTACCTCCCTTGTACTTTCTAAAAGTGAAGCCTAATGTTCTTATAATTTTCCACAAAGTTGTTTTGGATAGCTCCATGTTATTGTTCTTTCTCAACAACACCCTCAGTTTTCTTACAGTCACTGTTTCGTTGGCATCCATCGTTTTTATAATAACTCGCCTGATGACATCCTTGTCAAAGCTGTCTACAATTGCCTTTCTATCTACCGATTGCTTATCGCGTGTTGGTTTCATTCCAGATTATTGCACCCATCGACGAAATGACCGTTTACTCAAACCCAATGCATGCACTGTTATTTTTTCGGGATTTGTAACAGTATGAAACAGTTTCCTGCGATCAGCTTCTTGACAAAAATATGTGTACAACTTCACAGCGATGCTTTGAAGTGTACACAATTTCACTTTTAATTCCATTGAAGAATATTCACACATTCAAATATTAGCTATTAAAATTATATTAATGGTAAGATTTATTTATATATTTAATTAAATAATCACGTTTCATGAAAGAACCGACATCTGAGACACCTCTGAAAAATCCCATATAAATGCGCGCAGTTTGTGCAAAACGAAAACCGCGAGACAATTTTAAAAAAAGCGCGGATGTGTTTTGGTGAAGCTGTAATACTTTTAAAATGATGGACTTAATCTCAGAGCCGTAAATTATATACCGCATATAAACAAACATTGAAATCTGCTGTACACTCTCCAGAACAAACATTTTTTCTTTGTTGGGTGGACATAATGATAAGATTATATGCTAAATCTCATCATTTTCCCTCAGTTATAATGGGGCAAAAAAAGTAAACACACTATAGCTAATCTCGGGTAATACAACATATTATCTGATCCGCCATATTATACACGAGAAGTGGAACAATCATGGAGGGAAAAGAGGGCGGCGATAAAACATTGACAGAGGGTGCAAAGAGACAACAGTTTAGTTGATACAGAACTGGAGGAGGCTGAAAGAAATAGAAAAGTAAAGGTGTAGGATTTTGAAATCCAAATTACTTAGTTTCATATCATTTACATGACGTCGCAGTCAATACCAGTATCTTTTGCTGGTGCGATCTCTTGGCAGGTTTACATTCAATAGTTTTCAATTGCATTTTGAACGCCTGGCATTCATACCAATTCGTAATAAAAGCAACGCAAGACGGTCTGCTGCTGAATCGCTCGCAGCTGTAATTCGAACGCGGGTATGTGAGATTAGGAACTGCGACCGTGACGTCTTCGCCACGGAGCCGGCAAAACTCCAAAAAGCAGAGGCCAGAAAGATGAAGTGGGAACAGTTTATACGTGGAGCCGGTGGGGATGTGACATTGGGAACATTCTGGAGGCTGCATAGACAGATGAACAGAAAGGCGCAGGCCTGTACACATGGTACAGTATATGATGACAACAACCGATCTACGACAACTGACACGGACAGGGGGAGCCATTTATTGCACGATTGATGTCTAAATCAGACCTGTTAGAGGGTCCCTATCACAGGCCCCTATGAATGACGACTATGAAAACATGATACGGGTAGATGATATTAGACGCGAGCTGAAGAGAGCTAAAAACACTGCACCAGGTCCGAATGGGGTTAGTTATACCTATATGAAGAACAAGACAAATGGGGACCTGGAGGAGATAGTTTTGTGTCTCACCCTAAGCATGAAAACGGCATAAATGTCCCAGAACTGGTTGCACGGCTACTTTGTCCCAATTCCAAAGCCAGACAAGGATCACTCAAAACAAAATGTATATACAATGTAACAACGCTTTAGTCGAAATAATAGCCTACCGGAGGGATCTCGCCCCACATATAGTGGCCATTCGTTGCACGATCCTGCAGTCCAATGAAAGCTCTGTCCACATTTTCTCCATGAAGCAGACCTGGATGAAGATAGAGAGAAGAGTGATAACGCACGTCAAAATTTCCATGTAGCGACATGTCTCACCACATCATCTCGCTTAACCAAATACACACAATACTGGATGAACCATCTGCCTAGCGCTCCGTAAGGTGTGGGTTCGATTCCGGGCTATGGCATTCAGTTCACGAATGCAGCTTTCTCGGAGACTCCTAGCGGTCGTTACTAGAGATATGGAGTTTGAAATGCACGCGTCCTGTCAGCAGGCAGCCCTGCGGAAAGGGACCGAGCCAGATGGGTAGAATCCGGTGCAATGAAATAAATTCTCCAACTTTTACACCCCTTCATATATATATATATATATATATATATATATATATATATATATATATAATCATTGTAAAAACTCCGCCGCGAAGCAAACACGGCCGGGAGATCGTCAGAAGTTTACCCCCTTCTGCAAGTATTGCGGACCTTTAACATCCTAATACTCTCCCGAGGAAGGTCCCGTCCGGTTCATGACTTCGGGTGTCTTACCCCTGCCGCGGAGACGTTTGGGCTCAATCGTTATCACTGTTGCAACGCTTGTCCCTTCGCTGTTACCATGTCAACTCTCAAGCACCCCCCCCCCCTCTCTCGGTGACGGGAGCCCGTGCGTCCTGTGCTTGCCTGTTAGCATGTCTGGTTGTGGGGAGCCAGCTTCATCCCCCGCCACGGCCTCTATCGCATCCATTCGTCTCCGTTACCGTGTTCCTTCCTCGTGTCCCGTTCACTGTGCCGCATTCTACTAGAAAGCCTGTTCTTTCTTTCCGTTTCTGGACCCACCTCTTGGTCTATGCCGCTGACTGAGTGCGACCTACAGCCGATTATCACTATGCTGTGGAGGTTTGACTTCGGTCGACATTTACATGGTTTGACTGAACTCGGATTCACCATTATCGCTCGGAGGAAAGGCTAACGAGCTGACATGGGAAGTTGCAAGTTCGTTGTCTTGGTTGAGAGATTGTTGGTACTGCAGTTACCGCTTCTAACCATACTAGTTCCGAGACTTATCCCACTCTAGGTTCCGATAATTCCATAGCCAGTACGAGGCCTTTTTGTCAACCTCACATAGTTGTTTCTGAGCCCGAGTTCTTGCTTGTTCCTTAATGTCCATTCGCTTCATCACAGCAAACACGGAGTGGGAGACTAGACCTCTGATGCCTACCTCAACGGCGAATAACCTGACGGTGTACGCCTCAGCCTAAGGACTTTCGATCATGTCCTCGTACATCTTCAGTTTGTATAAATGCTGTTCCTCAATATTGGACTCACATGGGACGGTCAGCTCAATCAGCAATAGCTGCTTGGCTGACGAGGAGCTAAGATCGAAGTCAGGTCGCAAGCCAAACTTTCGGATCACCTTATTTGTCATGGCCCTTTAGATCCACGGTCAGTTCCCAGTCCCTCGCACCAGCCAAAAGTCGTCAGTTCTGCCTTCGTTGCGCCCGGCTCGGACGAAGGACATCTCCATCGGCCTCGGCCTGGTTCCCCTCTGTGTTCTCCTTCATTCTGGCTATATCCGCTATAGCGGCCACCTCAGTAATGTCTTTGTTATGCCACCACGTGAATCTGCCTTGGGCCAGGGCTACCTTACACGCTGACAGTATGTGTTCCGCTGTCTGAACCATTTGTGCTTGGCACAGAAAGGACAGAACGGGTCGGTGGCTTTCCCCCACTTGACCAAGATGGCAGCTGATGATAAGACATCGTAGAGGGGTCGGATGACGAAACTTAGGCGCAGTGGTGCCATTCGCCAGATCTCATTCCAGGTAAGAGATCTTTGCCATACCGCTTCCGATGACATCCACTGAGCCTGCTGCGTCTGTTGGGCAGCCTTTCGGACCCTTCGTCGTCTTTCCCCCCTTGCGGATCTCCTTGACCACCAGGTGCCTGCGTTCCTTGGTCGTCGCCGTGGACCACTTAGGATCATTGCTTTGGAAGTCGAACCCTTTTCTGTCCGACTGGGTATAGCCCATTGACATATGCCTGGGTTCACTGACATTAAGGAGAGTGACCTTGCTAGTACATAACCAAGTGACCGGGCATGAGAAAGAATAGACGAAGGTTGGAGACAGTGAATTAAGGGGTGTGAAGGGGTTTTCAACCCGCTAGTGTGGATGGGGAGAGAGACAGTTTTAGGCTGGGAAGTAATGTTGTGGGGAGCCCAGGGAGGGGGAAAAGAAAGGTAAAAAGACAGTGGAAACCATTGACGGGGGACAGTTGAGCTGAGACCCAACTAGAAGTATTTCGGTGGTCTGAGAAAGGGAAGAATCGTGTGGGAGTTAGGAAGAGAACACCACACTGTGGTTTTCCAGGGATAGTGAGTGGAATTCGAGACCCAGAGTGGGTTACTTTGAGTCGGGCCTAGAGAGAGGCTAGTATACCTGTCGTGTGGGATGAGATTTAGTAGGCCTTGAGAGGCAGTGTTATTCGAAGTGTTCCATTGGGATGAAGATATATTCTGAGAGAATTATTGTTCCTGGATTTATATGTTACGTGTGTCCGTGTTAATTCAGAATTAAAGGAATATTATGTGCGCAAATTCAATCTTATTCACTGAGTGATGGATGTGTGCTGCAGTGGTGACTTGTAGTGTGAGATAGGTGGATAGCTCAGCTTCCACTCTGCAGTGAGATAGTAGAAGCATTAGACCCTAGACAACAACATTCTTCGTGTGGTACCAAAAGAGTTTGTGTCACGCGAGATTTATGGGGACTCGTCGCTGGAAGTCCGAAACGACAGCACAATCAAACAATTGCACGAACATCTGAGTGGTATTTGAAAGAAAGATTTATGGGAGCTCGTCGCTTAGTAAAGATTTTCTGACGGCTACGTTCGGTCAATTAACCTGGTGCTATATAAAGATTTTATGTGGACTCTTCGCTTGGAGAGATTAACGAGTCAGAGACATTAGTCAGGCGCACAATTATCACCATATCCAGCAGACAACTCGTTTCAAAAGCGTGGAAGAATTAATACAGAGTTCACGTGAAACCAGGTGAATATACCATTGCTCACTCGGAGAGGGGGGTTGCTTACGACAATACCCGACAGTATTGCTGAAGCTAGTGGATGCAGTCAGAGAATTAACGTAGACAGGTCAAGAAGAGGTCAGCACAGGTGAAAAAGTCGCCTGGACAAAAAGCTGTTTACGACAGGAGCGGGTCAGTCCTGTGCGCGTTGAGACAGGTGTGTGTGGTGAGGCAATCGCACTGTGTGGTCGCAGGTCGACAGGTCAAGAGTTTCGGCCGCACGCAAAAGGACGGGTGGGGCGCATTGACCAAGAATACTGGTGGAATTTGGTTTTTGCCCGTAACATATTCACGTCTGGTGTGTGGGGAGGCTGAATTTACTGAAGGATAAAAATAGGCAGAGTATTAAAATGAGGGTTTGTGTATAACGGAAAAGTTTCCGTTCACTTTACAGACAGATTAAGGGTGTATTATTTTGATAAAGATAACTGAGGTACTGACTGATGTGACCTGCGAGGTCAAGGCCGTGAACAACGGAAAGTTACTGAAATTTTCCATAATAGAACTACATAAACAAGTTGTTTTGCATTGAAACCAGGATTTATGTTTCGTGTCATTGTGGAATCGTTCTACTGTAGTCATCGTATCACTGAGCAAACATTCTACAATAGTCAATCAAGCGCCATCATCGCAAGAGTGGTCGCATTTCTTTGCCACAAAGGACTTACTATACAGATTTAAAGCGGTGGACATTCGTTGCCATTGTATCTGGTTACCCTTTACGGCTAACGTGAAACCATAACATACATTATACAATCAGGGTACAAAAACATTACTAACTGTGTCGAGACATGACATTTTGGACAATTACTATCACCTTGAACTTTTCCGACAGTTGGGCCTTGTTATCACCACGTGAAGAAATAAGTAACCACTCAACAAAACAATAATTCGTTTTGGGATCGAGCGTCCTAGTCACGTTAAAACATGTACAAACAGACATTTTCCAGGCTATTATTGGAAACTATTTGAAACAAACTGAAGACTTCATTGTGTGCGCCAACCATTTGGACATTTTGTTTGCTCTCATCGTCTTATATATTGTTTTCGGGTGTTACGCAATTAGTTATATGTGGTCCAGTGTTAGACAGGAGTAGGGGATTTTTGTGTTGTTTAGCAGAGTTCGTGAGACAGGGCAAAAGTAATTTTCTTAGGTGCACCATATATTTTCTGAGAAGTAAATCTAAAGGTCGGTTTGTTTTGTTCTGCAGTGACGCAGTGTTGGTCTTGGATTAATATACCGTGCCCTATTGTGTCTAACGTCAGATCTGCGTATATTATTGATACTATATTTTTTTTCTCTTTCTTCTTGTCATTATATTTACATATGATATTTGGTTCTTCGGATACATGTATTATTGTGATCCTTCGTAATATTTACTGTCTAGTGGTCTTTATCAGTTTATATGTATATAATACGCGCATTGTGGTCGTATCACACAAGCATGTGGATGTTACTGTGGTTTATTTCTTTCTGATCACCGTCTCCGTGAACTCAGCTTGTGCGTCTAGCATTTTATAGACATCACTCATTGTTTATCATTCATTCGTTTCCATATGTGTATATATATATATATATATATATATATATATATATATATATATATATATATATATATATATATATATATATATATAAATGTATGTTTAACAATATTTCCAGGAATTTTTCAACAGCTATGTGTTATATCATCGAGGGATTATTGTAATACCCCCCCCCCACCCCACCTTCACTACCTAGTGCTTACAGAGGGACTGTGTGAGTACAGAGTGATAGTATTGATACTACGGATTTACGTACAGTCTGAGTAGTGGGGTACTTAGGGAAGGTACACAAAGACTGTGACATAACGTCCCAGTTTAATCCAGCTTGCAGACGATTATAAATACCTTTTCTAGGAAAGAGTAACATTACGTACCAGAGACTGGCAGGTCCTTATATGGTAATGCCTAGCGCACATACCATCGTTCAGATAGAGGCGAGGAATCTTGTGCCATGGCTGGAATTAGCATAGCTCCCGGGCTGGATCAGAACTTCACTTGAGTCTTGGCCAGCCAACGAGAAAGATGTGATTTTATTCAGGGAGAAAGTGTAGGCCTTTGTGGGCCCATTTTGCCTCTATGTTGCATTGGTGAGTAAATAGGGTTTTTTTTAATGATAATATTTGTGTTATATAATTAATACAATATTGGTTTGATATGAGAAGTATAATACATGTCATTTATGTATTTTGGTGAAGTTTGCAACGGCACCATTGCTTCTGTAAGAGAGACAGCCTAAGATTCGAACTTTGCATCTCGAACGTCTATACCACTGTCCCATATTCCTGTGCTTACAATTCTTATCATGCTATGATTACTGATTCCTCTTCTTTTGAAGATTTTGATGTCTCTGTAAATTCTGTACCGTTTCTGCAGAGTTCAATCTATCTTCACTTTCGGTTCAATCTCATCTATAGAAGAGCCTATCTTTACCGGACTTTTGGTAAAGTATTCAGGTGTTACATAATGCCTTTGTTAAAGATTCAAAACCTGTACGCATATATAATGTGTGTGTGAATCTTTATTTCATCTGTGTGCAGAATATGTCGGGGAGGGGAGTTAACAGTTGGTTAGGACACCCCATTGCTTCAGACAATTCATGAGCAAGGTCTGAATACCTATGTACTCATTTTTACCTGCAGTAAATCGTGCAGTGGTGCTTGACTAAAATAACAAGACATTGGAGCCGATATGTACCAACCCCCGACAGTTGGTCACACTCCCGGTCATGTTCTAATAACAGATTGTTGTACTCCCATAGAGAGGAGTGTTTTTATAGGTAGGGAGAGTATATCTATGTGGTGGTATCTGTGTTGTCCTGTTAGTCGTCTGTGGTGTATAGTGAGGGTGGTGGGAACAGTTTATAATGCTGTCCCCCATCCCCGGCCAGTAGACTAATTATGTTTGCGGGCAGTGCATAGAGACCCCGTTTGTCAACAGAGATTTGGATACAAGGTGCTAGCAGAGAACAGCGGGGAGGGCCCCTGTCCTCTGGTGATATGGCCAATGTGTGTATCTGTTTGTGCAAAATGAAATTTATATTCTGCCAGAAGGTACATTGTTTGTCATTTTTAATTTTGCAGACATTGAGGCGGGCGAGGGACATTTTGGCTGAGTCTAAAACTATTGGCTAATTTTGGCGGAGTCAAAACCTATTGGCTTTGATAGGCAGAGTAGGCGTCACTCAGTACGTTTGGACATCTGCAGGCGTCACTTTTTTTGGCAAGACCATCGTTCCAAGAACAACCAAGGCAGTGACAGGGGAACTAATCCATTGTTATTTTTTCGGCAGCTGTGAGAAAATCAAGTCAGGGTTAACCCCCTTTGTTTTTGTCATCATGTTTTATAGTGCTGTGGCCAAGTGCTGTTGAAAGCATCATATGCCCATTATTTTAGTCCGAGAGAGGTGCTTCTTATTCTTCCGGGTGTATCATGGAAGTTATTTGGCTGCCGAAGTCACGGAGGGGATGGTAATTTCCTTATGAGAGGTTATCATAATTTGACTTAGGTATGAACCCAGCTACGTTTCCCCGAGTTTGTTTAAATGTCGTACTGAGACATTTGAGATTTCGTCTTTGTTAACAATGAAGCATGCAAGTCTTACAATCTTCGGGAGGCCACCTAGAGAGGTTCAACTAGCTATGACCCATGTTTATGGAGAGTCCTTCCTTCACCAACATCCCCAGTACGTCGTTGAGAGTCCGTGCTTCCACTTTTCCAGAATGATGGACATTAATACCAAGGGGTGAAATCCCTATTTTGTGCAGACATATTTTCCTCTCAAGACCAACGCCAGATCGAGTAGTCCAGAGTTCAAGTCACAACATCATAATTTTTTCTCGAAATTCCTGTAGGAACATTTGTGGACAGTTACATTGGTCGGTCAATAGAATCCCACCAGCAAAAGGGACTACACAAGTCATTGAGTCCAATTCCACGTCACTATTTTCTACAGCCGGAGAGCCTTTTTACAGTACCACCTTATGGAGCCTGGTCAATTTGGTTCTACCATCCAATTGATGATATCAACGTCATTGATTTCATGTCCCCAATCATGGTTTTCAGCATCTAGAGAACCTTGTTTTTTTTTTCAGTCACACACTTTTGTGTTTAGGTCAGTTCAGGATGGAATAAGTCCATCTATTTCAGCGGTAGAGTACGTGGGGGAGTTAAAATAGAACTGTAGAAGTGTCGTCATAGGACTTCTTCTTTTGGAGAATAAAGACGGGTGTAGAAAGGCCCAGTGTGGAGTGAATCTACATTCTCCTGATTTAGAAGATTGGTGTCTTCAAGAACTTAGTTACAACAATGATACAATCAACAGTCAGATCCCTGATCTATGATCTGTTTGGTTTTTCCATGTGATAGACATCATGTAGTGATGTATAGGTCTAGTAGTTTATTATACGGCACATAGTTGAAACAGTCATCCCGAGTAGGGCAGTCGGGAAGACACAACAATCAAAGTGCGGGTGCTTGGTTTTTAGGTGCAGGGAAGAGAAGAGGAGGAGGAGAGTTTTTAGAGTAGACGTCAATGCATTACTTGATAATGTATTTGTTTTGTTCTGGATGTTGTTATAGATTGTAGTGGAGACAGAGTCTCGTACTTCCATGTTAAGAGATTCTGGTAATAAAATATATATATGTTCTTCAGGAGAGTTTTCATTGTCTAGTGACCAGAGTTACACTGTTTGTTATCGTAGATAAACGTGCTACTGTCACAAACATATTAATATGCAGAGAATCCAGTGGGGAGTTCAGCCTAACACACAGTCTAATAATGTCTGGTATTCAAGGACAATAGCATGCTAGAGATCTGTGGTTAATTGAGCTATTCTCTGCTAATTCCTTCAGGAAGGTAGTTTATCTTGTAAAGTGGGTGGAGTCTATCCGACCCATATCTCATTCTTACATCCATAGAGCCAATAACGATTCTATATTCCTGGAGACTTGTAGGAAAGAAACTGTCTCGATCAAACGCCTTATAGTGTGAATCCGAGGACCTTTATTTCCCTAGACAACCATTTCATATGGTATTCACATTTACTACCCCACAAAGACTAGTAGCAGGGTCTTTAGATTGGTAGTTGACTGACGGACAGCTAATTGTCCACAATTACAAATATGCCTACTTTAATGGAAAAACATAGAAGCATGTGAACTAATAGGCCTGAAGGGTAAAGAGTTACAGGAGTTTGCAGAAGCAAAACTGAAAGAATTTCATCAATGGGAAAGAGAGGAGAGGCATAATGAACGCGAAGCAAAACGCCTACAGGAAGAAAGGTTAGCTGAATTCCAACGCCTACAGGAAGAAAAGTTAGCTGAGAGAGAACACAGACAGGCTGCAATGGAAAACAAGCGTCTACAGGAAGAGACAGAGACACAATTGAAACTATAAATGGAAAAACAAAAGTATCAGTTTGAGCTTGAGGAGGCGATTGCACTCAGAAAATTAGAACTATCATCTAAGGTTCAAAGTGAGGAAGGCAGAAGACCTTCACAGTCGTCAAAACGATTGAAATTGCCATATTTTACGGACCGGGACAGCCTTGAAGCTTATCTTGCGAGATTCAAAGCATCTGCGAAAGCTTAAGGCATTCCAGAAGGATAATATGCTATTAGACTGGGTATCTGACGGGAAAGGCCGTAGATACCATGTTTAATTTACCTTTCGAAGAAAGAAACAATAATACTATTCTGCGTCAACGCTTGCTTACAAAGTTCCAACTAACAGAGCATAGATACAGAACGACGTTTAGACAGTTAGTGCCAGAGACAAATCAGGATTTTACAGATTTTGTCAATACAGTAAAGAACACATGTAATAAATGGATGGAGCTTGCAGAAGTAGGGAAAGATTTTAATAGATTGGTGGATTTAATGCTAAGAGAGAAGGTATTATCTTCATGCAATACAAACTTAGTGGCTTTCTTTCAAGAACTTAAACCAAAGGACATAGACACAATGTCTCAGTTAGGGCAAAATTACACGACTGCACATCCAAACAGTTCTATTGGTAGACAAAGAGTGAGGAAATAGTCTGTGCAGCGTATACAAATCAAGACCAGAATCCAGTTTTCAGACCAAGGACGAAAAGTGTGGACTCAGCACAGAGGTATGAGCAACAAGGACTTCAAGACAGTGGTGTCCATGGCAACAATCTTGGCAGAGCAGGACGTTACCCATTCAAAAGGTGGAATTTTCAAAGACGTCAAAATAGTTATGCCGGATGTTGGAATTGTGGGATCGGGAGACACGAGGCAGCACAGTGTGATGTACAATCATCCAATGGGCCAAAAAATAATAGGAGGAGGGACATTATTTGTTTCAAATGTGGGAAAATAGAACCATTTCAGCTATGAGTGTGCAATGGGAGAAAATGAGCACTCTAATGCAGCCCAAGTCATCGAGACATTCAATCATGAGAATTGTAGTGGATGTAAACCTCTGTTTGAAAAAGAGGGTCAGCCGGTCTTAATATGTGGACACACAATTAAAGCAGGATCAGCAGCGCATGCCGGAGGAAGTCTGAAGATGCACTATGGATTCGTCAATGATAGGCCAGCGTTAACAATTAGGGATTCCGGATGTACATCAATCGGAGTTAGAAAAAGTTTAGTAAACCCCTCGGATTACACAGGGAAAAAGATTAGATGCATAACATTTAATGGGACAGTAGAATTCTACCCATTAGCCGTGATAACAATAAAAACACCATATATCACAGGAAGAGTGACAGCGTGTGTTCTAGACTCACCAGTGACGGATCTGATCATCGGAAATGTGCCACGAGTTAAAGATTGTACAGAAGATGAAGTAGTTTATTGGGACCAGAAACATAGTTTAAGCAGTGACGAGGTAGTTACCAAAAGAAAACCTAAATTAGAGAGTATAGCTGAAGTAGAAGAGGCATTTGAAGTGGATAACCAAACAGGGACTGAGGACAAGGATAGGACAGCTGAGCAGGTGAGAATGGATCTCAAATATAGCTGTAGGGAACCCCAGAGACAAGATACTACTCTGGACAAATGTTTCCAAGGGTGTAGTAACGTAGAACATAGGAAATCAGAGAAGGGTAGATCGTGCTTCAAAAGGAAGAACAAGATTCTCACTCGCAGTTTGTCGGATGACAAAACTACACGTAAGCAAAGAGTGGTACCTATAGCATATAGAGACCAATATACAAGAACACCTCAGGATAGGGCATGTGCAGGGCACATAGAAATAAAGCGTATGCAGCAGAGAGCAGGGAGCCAGGTATATTGGCCTGGATTTAATAAAGAGGTCAAAATAAACAGAGACTCCAGTGTAACGGTGCAAGATGCAGATAGTAAATTTAAGTCAGTTCAAATGAGTGCTAAAGACATTACTAACCCAAGGGTAGGGATAGCAGATAGGTGTTTTAAATATAGAGGGACCATGAGTGATGGGTTCACGAAGGGTAAGGGCATCATCGACAGGAATCGGCAGATGTTTGATGCAAGAAAAGAACCACCTGATAGAGGGTCGGTACACAAATAGTTTGTATGTTCTTGAAGTTAGTAATAGACCTTCGGGTACACTAATATAATGTTTTATATGATGTGTTGATTATTATGCGATGTTTTAGCTCATGCATTGGTACGAAGATGGAAAGTTGGTTGTATTGATGTGTGGGGAATATGGGAGTTTACTATGTTTATTCGATATATTATTTAGTGTGGTACCTAAAGTGAGATGGAGTCATACTTACGGCTACCCAGGCAATGTGTCTGGGTCACATATATGATAAGTATTAGTCTCCCAACATTTGAAAACGATGCTTTCTTTTGAGGAGGGGGTAATGACATATGCCTGGGTTCACTGCCATTAAGGAGAGTGACCTTGCTAGTACATAAACAAGTGACTGGGCATGAGAAAGAATAGACGAATTTTGAAAACAGTGAGTTAAGGGGTGTGATGAGGTTTTCAGCCCGCTAGTGTGGATGGGGAGAGAGACTGTTTTAGGCTGGGAAGTAATGTTGTGGGGAGCTCAGGGAGGGGGAAAATAAAGGTAAAAAGACAGTGGACACCATTGACGGGGGACAGTTGAGCTGAGACCCGACTAGGAGTAGGTTGGTAGTCTGAGAAAGGGAAGAATCGTGTGGGAGTTAGGAAGAGAACTCCACTGTGGTTTTCCAGGGATAGTGAGTGGAATTCGAGACCCAGAGTGGGTTACTTTGAGTCGGGCCTAAAGAGAGGCTAGTATACCTGTCGTGTGGGATGAGATTTAGTAGCCTTGAGAGGCAGTGTTATTCGAAGTGTTCCATTGGGATGAAGATATATTCTGAGAGAATTATTGTTCCTCGATTTATATGTTACGTGTGTCCGTGTTAATTCAGAATTAAAGTAATATTATGTGCGCAAATTCAATCTTATTCACTGAGTGATGGATGTGTGCTGCAGTGGTAACTTGTAGTGTGTTATAGGTGGATAGCTCAACTTCCACTCTGCAGTGAGATAGTAGAAACATTAGACCCTAGACGACGACAAATCTCACTCTGTTGTCATGTAACATCGTGAGATCCATGAACTCCTTCAGCTGGAGTGTTGCCTGGGCTTCTTTTACTGCGCTGACGACTTTCCACTTCCTTTCCGTTCTCAGGGCGGAAACTAAGGCACTCACTGTTATATCTGGAGAAACGCGCAGCATCATCGCGAGTCTGTTTTTTCCGTCTTTTGACTTTATCATGAGGGACTGGAACGAGATAAAGAGTTTACTCAGTATGCAATACAATGCGACAGTCGTGAGCATGTTGGTACTCCAAGACAGTTTCTTCTATATCTGCTTATCTTCCATTCCATTGTGCTCACTGTGTACGCGGCTATATCATATATCAGCAGTGGCCACAGGAGTTTCGGGATGAGCATGAATTCGAGCACCAGATCTTGAATTTGCCTAATAGCCTGGTTCTATCTATGGTATCTGCCAGGGTGCTGTTAGTGGGTATGATTACAAGCACAAGCTACCGCTAACCGTTCTTTGTGTGTGTACACAAAAAATCAGCCAATAACAGTTACGTCACAGGTGAGGAGTTAACAACAATATTTATTAAGCCTTAGCAGTATCAGCAATGGCTGCGTCGGCACATTAGTGTTGTATACACGTCCCCACCAGCACCTGATCTGCTTACAACATAATCTCTCGTCATGCTTACAACTAGACTTCCTGTACACAAATGTTTAACACTGCCCTACTTACAGTCTGGCGGCTCAACGCAACTGGAAGTCAACTCAGGCCTGTCAACTCGCCCAAATGGTGCAGGTAGATTCGCTCGTTTATTGTCGTCTGCCCAGTCGCCTGGTTGCGATGGCGTCTCTGCAAGCCATTATAGATCGTTCGCGGCTGCATATGCTGTCTTGACAAACTCTTAATAAACTTTCAAGATGGATATTCTCATTGTTCTCCTCGACTTCCAACCCTGCCTCTCGGTTTATGAGTGATCGTGTTCACGGCTCTCAGCAGACTCAAATGTGTCCGCCGGTTTCCCCGCTCGCCCAATCCATCACGTGACCTGAGCTCCCTATCTGATTGGCTCTTTCAATTTAGCCATCTATTTCTTAGTGGTCTCTCCTAATTCACTGCGACCAGTCAGTCGTCACCAATGCCAACTCTTTTCTGAGTTGTTCTCATAGCAGTATCCAGACTGTTCATCAGCACTGCTTGCATCTCTACCACCGCGTTCCTGTCCGTCAGGGTTGAGTCGTACACACGACCGAGACTCTTCACGGATTCCTCTACCACCGTGGGAATCGCTTGTCCGGCAACCGAGAACATCCTCTCCGCCACCTTACCTTTCACGATCGAAAGACTTTCTTAGGTTTGAAACTCATCTTGCACCAGCGAATCAGATCGTCCAGTCTGAGAAGGATGCTGCGGGCGTCGCTCTCCTTCGGTGTCAGGATTGTCGTATCGTCCATGAAGGCCTTCAGTGGCGGAAAGTTCTTCTCTTCGCTGATCCTCGGACCGTGTGCGTAGCCGGATGCTGCATCCATGATGACCAGGACACATAACCTCGGCGAAATCCTACATCCCATGGCAATACCCACTTGCCAGTCGATCCATCTGGTCGTGAACGTTTTGGTCGAGAAACAAAGAGAGAAGCCCGAGAAGTACTGCACAATCATTTCCGTGATGTTCTTGGGCACGTGATAGTCTTGGTGGGGCAATGACCGATATGCGTTGGCCAGATCCAACCATATCCCGTGGAGTTCCTCCTTCTCCATCTTCGCTCCCTGGATAGCATCCCAGAACATGGTGCCGTGTTCAAGACAACCTTGGACTCCAGGTATTCCCCCCCCCCCCCTTTTTTTTTGAACCGCTGTCTCTATGTACTTTTTCCCTATCCAGTACTTCTCAAGGTTATATCTACCGATTGTAGCTTATATCTACCCGTGGATGGGTTTCTTTCCTGCCAGTTTTATAGTTCGCCATGACGGTGGCTTTACGGTCTACTCTTTGTGATGTCCAACTGCCGTGATATTTCTAACGTGTAAAGATCACACACGGGACCTCTGGTCTTTCACCCGTGTCCGAGAAGATTGTTTATCCGATCTCACTGCCTAAGAGATCCAAGGGACGTGTGATATCACTAGATACAAGCAGTTCTTGGAAACTCCAGCCCTTTGCTGGGATCGAACCATACCTGCTGAGCCTAAGGCGGACTCCCTACCCTTTCAGGCACGGCTCCCCCTCCCCCACGACATACTAATTAATAAACTCCCTAAAACGAAATATTTGACATTAAAAACAACATTTGATATTAGATTAATTTACGCCATTAAAAGGACACATGCAAGTAAAATACAAATATAATAAAATTAGGTGTGCAATTGTACAGATCAAGTATTTAGGTACATGGATAATATAAGGTGGCAGGTGTATCACGGGAATAAAGAACAGCATAGGACAAGGATAACCTGCATTGTATGAAGTGAAGAACATCTTTTGAAATAAGTCCTTGTCACTGAGGTTAAGAAAAAAAAATTCATTAGGAAAACTGGACAATTTGTTAACTAGCTAACAGGTCCGCTTAACCTCCCCCCCCCCCCCCCCCACTCCGTCCCACTCCGTATGATTTTACAGGGACATGCTGAAAATTCGCAGACAGATCAAATTATGTAATCTACAAGTTTTGGAAGAGGCTAAGACACAAATATAACTTGTCGCAGCCACTAGAAATAGGCTAAGACAGACAGAGAACTTATCATAAACATCAGAAAGAGGCTAAGCCACACAGACACTCTATCACAAATATCAGACAGAAGTTAAGACACAAAGACAACTTATCACAAACATCAGACCGATGCTGAGACACGAAGACAACTTATCCAACACATCAGACTGAGGCTAAGACACAAAGGCAACTTATCAAAAACATCAGCACAAGGCAGTCTCTTTTCGTGTTGTCAAAAGAGGAATACTGTAACATGTTGTGTCATTTTGAAATATTTATGGAAAGAGATATAGAGGAAGACAACAAGAGGAGCTTCTTGACATTATTTTTCTCATGACGAGTAAATGTGTCAGCTCACCAATTCATAAATAATGTTAATGACTGCAAGATGTGCAGAGGAATGATAATCCACGGCGGTAGGTAAGGCACTTGATGATGATGACATTAAAACAATATATGACTATGACATTACAACACAAAAATGAGCCATTAATTTAAACAATTATTACATTAACATGCAGGACGTTGCTATTAACCTTAGGTGGATTTTCTAGGCCATGTTAGGTTAAGTGGTTTGCCATTACTTTGTGTACCAGAAGTCAACTTTCAGTCCAAGTGACCACAGTATGGAATGAATCCAATGCCTTGCCGTCAGGAAGTTTAACCGCTACACAATGCTGATCTGCTGTAACTAATTCAGCGTCGAAATGTGACCTCCCAATTTGGACAGAAGGGCGATATATCGCCTTACTAGGGTCATTGTCTTGATTGTTTTGTTTCATGGCATCTTCTGCAATTGCAATGCTCAGTGAGCGGAAATTTACATTATGACACTTGTTAATTTGATTGTGTAACTGTTTGGGGAAAACTTATTTAGTTTGTTTGGCACTGAACCAGTTAATATATTCATTCATCAATCATTGGCACCTTGCCGTCTTGACAGACGATAGTTTATTACACTGTGTTTCAAAATGGCACAATAACTACAAGCCTGGCGGCTGCGAATGTGACTGATCTGACCAATTTCCGATGTAAACGTTAGTCCACAATGAATTCAAGTGAACAGATGGTCATTTTCAGCATCACGCACTATCTTACGCCTCACGCGATCGGTGTGTGCCTTATCTGCAATAATTTTCTCCGTTGTCTTTATTCATTGCCCTCCATGCAACAATTTCGGGGGCGACTTGCTCCTGATGTGTATTATCAATGTCTGTATCAATCATGTCCCGCTTACACACATCTTTGTATCGTAGTAGAGACCGACCCAGAGATCTGTAATTCACCACAAAGTATGTCCTTTGGTATTCTACCATCATCCATACTCCTAACGTGACCTATCCATCTAAGTCTATGAAGACTGAGGATGAAACAAACCGTCACACAATCTGATCTTTCCAATACTTCAGTATTTGTGATTTTGTCTTGCCACTTAATACCAAGTAGACACCGCATATGAAGGCAGTTTAAACATTTCTCTTGGTGTGAGTAAGTTGTCCAGGTTTCACTGCCATAAAGAAGAGTACTAAAGACACAGGCCTGATAGACAAGGACTTTTGTTTTGGCATTAGGCTTCCTGTTCTCCCAGACTCTTTTTCTTAACCTGTTCATTGTTGTTGCTGCCTTACCAATCCGGTTGTTGATTTCCTGATCTAGGGATAATTTGCTATTTACCTCTGATCCAAGACATGTTTAGTTTAGTTTTAGTTTAGTCGACGGATCAACATCACGGCACACAGGTGTAGCCCATAAATGCTCCTATCTACTCCTACCTCAAGACTGCACCAAAAAAAAAAAAAAAAACCCACACACTCACAGGTGTAACCCATAAGTGCTCCTTTCTACTCCTACTGAGTTTGTGATTGTGAATGGGTACATGTGAGAATTTATGTAAATGATGTAAGTATACATGCAGGTATGTATGTATGCATTCATTTATGCATGTGCGTGTATATGTGTGTTTGGCTGCCTGCCTGTCTCATAACATGGTAACATGAATTGTTTGTATTTACAACTTTTATGTGACAATTTTGTTTTTCTATGTGAATATAACATGCACACCGATATATGATGTACGCAATATGCGTGATTGGAAGGGCCGAATGTAAGAAGAGCCTTCGTGCCCAATTTGTGACCCTTTGAAAATAAAAGTGTAAAATAAAAGTGTTCGTTCGTTCACTATGTAATTGTTATATCTCATCCAGGGCCAACAAGTTGACACTTTTAGTCAACACATTACAGTTGTTATGCCACCTCTGTCTGAAGCTAATATTACATCACTTTAAAGTCAATCCTGCAGTGGGCAGAATCTCCTGATAGAGTCGTTGCATTTGTACTAATACTTGGTGTACGATGACACATTCTGTGATGTCACATCTCTCATATTCTGAGTGAAAATTATTAGCATATCGTGGACCAAGAAGTAAAATACTGACACTCTACAAGATATGAACATCGAAGAAAGAGTTGAATTGAGTTGAGTCAGGATCCGACATCACAGCACTCGTGATGCTCTCATATGTGCAAAGAGTCCCACTTTTAATAGTACAAGTAGCAGTCTGCTTATATGTCTGTCCGGCGTTTCTTCGAAGTCCTGAGGGTCGGCCAGTCCTCTGGTCATTCCCAACAGCACCATTAATTCCAAGCCGTGATGATCTATCTGTTCTTCTGTACTATACACATGACCACAAACATCCTGACTACATCTGCCTTAATATGCACAAATAACCCGCCTAGTTATCCACACCCAGCCAATCTGTCCACCTGCTCATTTTCCACTACAACAGCTTGTCCTTTGGGAATATCCAAAAGTTGCTCTCTATCCTTGCAGATGATTACATCGTCTGGTCTCAGATTGTTGTGACTCAACCGTTGAATCTCCCACCAAGTGTAGCCTACCCGCCAATCCTTGCATTCCCGATCCTACGGTATTATGACCTTGAACAAGACTGACTTTTCCTCTGACATTCTGACCCACTCCTCTCCTCTCCCAATGTTCTAAATTATGCACACTTGTCTGATTGTGTCTTCTGCATGAGCCAGCCATGATTGTCCTCTGATCCTCTGATTGAAGAAAACAATCTGTAAACAATGTTATGTCTCGGAACCTGAAATTTCAAGTACACTGACAAATGGGTAGACAACTGCTTCTGATTCATGTTTAGACATATGTAAGCTAAGTAAGATGGATAGAACATACCATTAACAAAATCATCGGTGGATTGATCAAATATAAACACAAGATGGCCGTCTTTTTTCGTAGTACTACTTCGGAAATTATCTTGGCAGTAGTATCTGGCGTCACCATACGTGAAGTTTTTCTTCATAAGTGCCATACAGGAGCCGGTAAAATTGTGGAATGCCCAGTCTGGATGACAGAGCTGACCTGGTGTAACTGCCAGGAGAAAGACATGTTCAAGTGTGTTAGAACAACCGCCACTGTCAGTACATGACAACATTGTGATGATAATACAAACATGAACTTTCGCCACTGTCAGTATATGACAACATTGTGATGATAATACAAACATGAACTTTCGCCACTGTCAGTATATGACAACATTGTGATGATAATACAACCAATGGGAACGATCAGAAGAAGGTGACTTGGTAGAGACGGCAGATTATGAGGTAAGGAAACAAGGAAAACTGTTTTACAACAGACACAGGAAGATAGATTGAATATAAAGTTTAGTTTAAAATGGTTAAGAAAACATTATTGAAACTTTATCACTAGCATGTTTTATATGTAGGCAAAACACAAAAAGCTTCTTTTCAATTAATTCCTGGAATGTGATCTGCCCGGACAGACATGCTTAAGTGTCCTGCAGTAATCCGCGATCATGTGGGCACCCCAATGTCCCTGGTATCTCTCTTCCATTGTTTTTATATCTTTGTGAAATCTTTCACCTTGCTCCTCACTAAAGTCGCCAAGATTCTCGCCAAAGACATGTAAATGGTTATGGAGGTAATATAATTTTATGCTCATGTTGCATGCAAGCTTACAAAAACTCGACAGCATGTTTTCAACTAATTCACAATAATTGACTGCTTTAAAGTTACCAGAAAGTTTTGCACAATTAATCAAATTATGACCAGGCTGTGGACTCTTTGTTCATCGAATCAATAAAATGTTGATCGTTTATTAAGTTTCTAATTTTATATCCATCAAAAACTCCAACATTAGGTCTTTCTATGCTATATTCCGACAACTTTCTGCATAAATAATTAAAACAGGTGCCATCTTTGTTCAGTGCCTTAACAAATTGTTTCATCAAGCCAGGTTCTATATGTAATGGTGGCAGTATAATTTGTTTTTATCAATGAGAGGCTTGTTGACAATAGTTTTGTTCTCCAACTTTAAATTCATCCATCAGCGACCACTAGTTATTTGCCCAGGGCATATCTTTTGCCCTGCTATCCCACAAACATATAAAGTATGGATATCTGGTGAATCCCCTTTGCTGTCCAAGCAGGAAGTTCATCAGTTTAAGATCTACACAAATCATCCAGTTATATTCTAAATACATCATTTTTCTTTTTTTTTCAGATCTGTACTTATTGTAGCATACTCCTCCTTCATTGTTGTAGAATGGGCAATTGCAATTGAGCCATATTTGCTACCATTGTGTAAGAGAACAACTTTCAAACTTCTTTTATTTATGTCAATGAAAAGTCGCCACGCATCTGGTGTATAACATACACCCATTTCATTTACAATACCTCGTACATTAGTACAAAACAGAAGGTTGTGTTCTTTAGAAGAGAATGGAAGAACACCTTGCTCTCTGCTGCGATATAGAGTAACCTTTGTTTCAACAGTCAGTAACTTTATTTCTTTCAATTTTGAAGCCAACAATTCTGAAGATTCCTTGGAGAAACATAGATCTCGAATTAGATCATTCAGTTCATGCTGATCGAAGCGTTGAGCAACTGGAAAGTCATCTTTGACATCGCTATCACTGTCACTTGTCGTGCGATATGCCACTGCTGTTTCATCTTCTTGTAGGGAATGCGAAATCTGACAAAATTTGGAGTTGGCATGTCATCTACGTGTGGAACAGGTCATCCAGCAGAATCTAAATCTGGATATTTCAATATGTGTGATTCCCTTAATATTGACAACACATAAATAACAGTCATCATAGTGGTTCTTTGGCTCGCTCCAAACTATTGGAATTCCAAATTTTGTAAGGGACTAGATAGCAATAGTTTTTATTAAGAGACTTATATAGAAAATACTGTAATAATATAATTAAATACACAAATGTATGTATCATAAAAACTAGAGCTGCTACAGACAATTAAATGTCATATTTGGATTTAGCATGCCTTATTTATGCAACATCAGGTGTAGGTGTTTCTGTCAGACAATCATTCTTGCTTATTCTGGCAGTCCAAGGTATTTGTAACATGTGTCTCAGAAACCACATCTCTGCAGCGCCGTGATCTGTCGGCTTTGTTTATTCACATTCCAAGCTGTATATAAATACATTCATATAACATGTACTCCCAGGATACAGCATCATCACCATGTACCATGCCGAGGGGCGAACATGTGTCGCCAGAAACACTGGTCCTATGTGTTTTTGATAAATTCGACCGTTGATTGTCTTCCGTGCCATTCTGTCAAACCATCCCACATTGTCTCCATCTGTTGACTAGCGGACCAACTGGAAAAAGGAGCACCAATACACACAGGAAGTAGCATGGACAGGGCCGACATCGTCCATGCAGTACGACCCGGCTGGCCGACAGTGTCAAGTGGCTAATGCTAGTCAATTACAAGATTATAAGAGTTGGGGGTGAATCATGGCAAAGCATATCAATGCCATCATCCAGGGGGAAAGAGGAGACATTACAACCAACACCTCATGGGAACAGTGAGAGAAGGAGACATTACAACCAACACCTCATGGGAACAGTGAGAGAGGAGACATTACAACCAACACCTCATGGGAACAGTGAGAGAGGAGACATTACAACCAACACCTCATGGGAACAGTGAGAGAGGAGACATTACAACCAACACCTCATGGGAACAGTGAGAGAAGGAGACATTACAACCAACACCTCATGGGAACAGTGAGAGAGGAGACATTACAACCAACACCTCATGGGAACAGTGAGAGAGGAGACATTACAACCAACACCTCATGGGAACAGTGAGAGAAGGAGACATTACAACCAACACCTCATGGGAACAATGAGTAAAGAGGAGGACTGAGCACGCATGGGAATACCCAATGTGCTGGAATGTCGGTTTTGATAACATAACATAACGTGACATAACATAACATAACATAACATAACATGGCATAACACAACATAACATAACATAACATAACAACATGACATGACATGAAATGACACGACATGATATGACATGACATAACATGACATGACATAACTTAACATAACATAACATAACATGAGTAGTTATAAATGTGCAAATCGGGTATTATTTGCCGGAGCCTCCGGCAATTGACCTTGACCTCGGCTGATTTTCACTCCCCCTCGGTCATATAGTTGGGTAAGGGGTAAGGGGTGATATCTAGGTCATATCTAAGGGCGATAATTCTAAGATTTTATGTTTCTAAGGGCAGATAACTATTGAGTGGGTGTATACAAATTTTAATTAATTATTAAAAAATAAAATAAAATAAATAAAAATAAAAATAAATAACGACGGGGTGCGGGGTGGTGGCGAGGGGGTGGGCGCGTGGGGTGAGACTAGGCGGTTCGGGCTTAAACACTATCAGGTATATAATAATTTTTATTAAATCATGTATAAACAATACAATGCATATTAAATAAGTAGCGGCATAGTGGAAAATTCTGGAACGTAGTACCGGGGAGTTATACGTCGGCAAGTGTGGGAAAATCTCCGGCGGGTGTGACGGTGGTCGGTTCATAACAGACGTGGAGGGGGTGCATACGGAAAAGTCATTAAGTAAAGGGTTGTAAAAACGTGGGTGAGTGGTGTGTTAAAATATTTTGAACTGTTAGCGCATTGGTGGTGTACAATAGTACGAATAGAAGGAATAGGTGCGGTGGGGATAGTAGTGGGTATGGGTTAGTGAAATTAGTTGATAAGGGTGGTTATTAGTGCTATGTAGATGTTCATAGTAGCTTATTCACTAACATAACACGTGTTACAAATGAAACCTTGAAAGCTAAAGATCGCTGATTGTAATGGATATAGTGTAGTATCATTCGGTGGTAAGGGGTGGGTACCAGGTATTAGCGGTCAAGCAGTGGTCAAGTAGTGGTCAAGTGAGAAAATTTTAGGGGAAAAGTAGTTGTAATGATATGGTGATGATTAAAGGGTGATAAATTAGTGGTCAAGCAGTGGTCAAGGGGTGGTCAAGTGGTAGTCAAGTGAGGAAATTTTAGGGAAAAGTGATTGTAATGATATGGTGATGATTAAAGGGTGATAAATTAGTGGTCAAGCAGTGGTCAAGTGAGAAAATTTTAGGGGAAAAGTAGTTGTAATGATATGGTGATGATTAAAGGGTGGTAAATTAGTGGTCAAGCAATGGTCAAGGGGTGGTCAAGTAGTGGTCAAGTAAGGAAAATTTTAGGGAAAAGTAGTTGTAATGATATGGTGATGATTAAAGGGTGATAAATTAGTGGTCAAGCAGTGGTCAAGGGGTGGTCAAGTGAGGAAATTTTAGGGAAAAAGTGGTTGTAATGATATGGTGATGATTAAAGGGTGGTAAATTAGTGGTCAAGCAATGGTCAAGGGGTGGTCAAGTAGTGGTCAAGTAAGGAAAATTTTAGGGAAAATTGGTCGTAGCGACATGGTGATGGTTAAAGGATGGTAAATTAGTGGTAAATTAGTGGTCAAGCAGTGGTCAAGTGGTGGTCAAGTAAGGAAAATTTTAGGGAAAAGTGGTTATAATGATATGGTGATGATTAAAGGGTGGTAAATTAGTGGTCAAGTAGTGGTCAACCAATGGTCAAGTAGTGGTCAAGTGAGGAAATTTTAGGGAAAAGTGGTTATAATGATATGGTGATGATTAAAGGGTGGTAAATTAGTGGTCAAGTAGTGGTCAGCCAATGGTCAAGTAGTGGTCAAGTGGTCGAGTGACCACTTAAATTGTAGATGACGATGTCCCTAAGATTATGGTAGTGGTTAAAGTGATCGATGACATGGTCAAGTAGCGGTCAACCAGTGGTCAAGTGGTCGAATGAACACTTAAAAGGTAGAGAAAAGTACGTATATTGAAACGGTGATGGTAAAATGGTCGACAATGTGGTCAAGCAGTGGTCAAGTAGTGCTCAACCAGTGGTCAACCGCTCAAGTGAGAAAATTGTAGGGTATGGTACGTGTAGTGAAACAGAGATAAATAAATTAAGTAGTGACGTTGTCAAGTAGTGATCAAGTAGCGGGCAAGTACTGGTCAAATGGTCGAGTGACCACTTAAATTGTAAGGGAAAGTACGTGTAGTGAACCTGTGTTGGTTACAGTGATCGATGACGTGCTCAAGTAGTGGCCAAGTAGTGGTAAATGGTCGAATGACTACTTAAATTGTCGGTGAAAGTAGGTATGGTGACATGGTGATGATCAAGAGTTGGTCAAGTGGTGCTCAAATAGTGGTCAAGTAGTGGTCAAGTAGTCGAACGACCACTTAAATTATAGGGTATGGTACGTGTAGTGAAACGGTGATGGTAAAATAAGTAAGGACATAGTCAAATAGTGGTCAAGTACTGGTCAAGTAGTGGTCAAGGGTCAAGGGGTGGTCAAGCGACCCCTTAAGTTGTAGGGTATGGTACGTGTAGTGACAGTAGGGGTTAAAGTGATCGATGACATGATCAAGACGTTATGCCGGCTGCTAAGTTCAGAAAGTAATGTCCTTAGTATTGGTAATTTCCTTGACAGGAGCGCCTCGAGCACTGATTTTGTATTGATCAATAGCACCTAGTGGTACAGTCGACACACATGGATAATAGATACATCCGGTCAAAGATGGCGTCGCACCCTATCACACATGGGTAATTGCTACAACCAAACTACGTCTCATTCACTAAAACTGGTCAAATATGGCGTCACATCCGGTCACAGGGGTAATGGGACATCTGAGACACGTGGTTAAGAGGGAAACTATAGAAAAAGGGTGTCCTATCGGTTGTCGAGTCAGGGAACCTAACGTATGATGATCACTGTGTATAGGAGTGAATACACTGCATCATCAACACTGCATCCAAAGGGTAAAATGGTCACCCCCTTCTCTCTCTTTTTCTATAACCGTGTAGTCCTAGTGTTATCCGGTTACACCAAAGGACACCCGGGCATCAACACAACAAACTACCCCGATTCAACCTTAGGCAATGCACGTAACATGACAGGTCACATGTCCGCCGTCATAACCAGCGACGTTATCACGTATCAAATTAGACATCCACACTTTCATTTCCTTTCTATGTGGCCATAGTGTCTTTACATCTTAATCCAGAAAGCCATTTCCAAGACCAATATATGTTTTTTCAGTGTACCTGCTCAGTGCCACACTTCACAACCAGACAAAAGTACACCTTCTATGTACCACTTCAACCGTCAAATAAGAAAATATGTTACACAAAATATTAAAATTATTGGTCAAATACAGAAATATATCACCCAAACTTATAAAAAGTAGGAACATATGTTAACCAAATGGAAAATATCTTAGCCAAATAGGAAAATTTGTTAGCCAAATAGAAAAAAATATTGACCACGTAACGATATATCTTGTCCACACTTATGAAAAGTAGGGAAATTTGTTAGTCAAATGAGAAAAAAGATTGACCAAGTAACGAAATACCCAAACCAAACTTATGAAAAGTACGAAACTTTGTTAAGCAAGTATGAAAATGTATCGACCAAACAGAGAAATATATCACCCAAACTTATAAAAAGTAGGAACATATTTTAACCAAAGGGAAAATACCTTGGCCAAATAGGAAAATTTGTTAGCCAAAGGAGAAAAAAGATTGACCAAGTAACGAAATTCCCCAACCAAACTTATGAAAAGTACGAAACTTTGTTAAGCAAGTATGAAAAGGTATCGTCCAAACAGAGAAATATATCACCTAAACTTATAAAAAGTAGGAACATATGTTAACCAAATGGAAAATATCTTGGGCAAATAGGAAAATTTGTTAGCCAAAGGGGGAAAATATTGTCCAAGTAACGAAATATCCCCCAACAAACTTAGGAAAAGTACGAAACTTTGTTAAGCAAGTATGAAAAGGTATCGACCAAGTAGAGAAATATATCACCCAAACTTATAAAAAGTAGGAACATATGTTAACCACAGAGAAAATACCTTGGCCAAATAGGGAAATTTGTTAGTCAAATGAGAAAAAAAGATTGACCAAGTAACGAAATACCCAAACCAAACTTATGAAAAGTACGAAACTTTGTTAAGCAAGTATGAAAATGTATCGTCCAAACAGAGAAATATATCACCTAAACTTATAAAAAGTAGGAACATATGTTAACCAAATGGAAAATATCTTGGGCAAATAGGAAAATTTGTTAGCCAAAGGGGGAAAATATTGTCCAAGTAACGAAATATCCCCCAACAAACTTAGGAAAAGTACGAAACTTTGTTAAGCAAGTATGAAAAGGTATCGACCAAGTAGAGAAATATATCACCCAAACTTATAAAAAGTAGGAACATATGTTAACCACAGAGAAAATATCTTGGCCAAATAGGAAAATTTGTTAGCCAAATGAGAAAAAAAGATTGACCAAGTAACGAAATACCCAAACCAAACTTAGGAAAAGTACGAAACTTTGTTAAGCAAGTATGAAAAGGTATCGTCCAAACAGAGAAATATATCACCTAAACTTATAAAAAGTAGGAACATATGTTAACCAAATGGAAAATATCTTGGGCAAATAGGAAAATTTGTTAACCAAATGAGAAAAAAGATTGACCAAGTAACGAAATACCCCCAACAAACTTATGAAAAGTACGAAACTTTGTTAAACAAGTATGAAAAGGTATCGTCCAAACAGAGAAATATAGCACCCAAACTTATAAAAAGTAGGAACATATGTTAATCAAATGGAAAATATCTTGGCCAAATAGGAAAATTTGTTAGCCAAATGGGGAAAATATTGTCCAAGTGACGAAATACCCCCCAACAAACTTAGGAAAAGTACGAAACTTTGTTAAGCAAGTATGAAAAGGTATCGACCAAACAGAGAAATATATCACCTAAACTTATAAAAAGTAAGAACATATGTTAACCAAATGGAAAATATCTTGGCCAAATAGGAAAATTTGTTAGCCAAATGGGGAAAAGATTGTCCAAGTAACGAAATATCCCCCAACAAACTTAGAAAAAGTACGAAACTTTGTTAAGCAAGTATGAAAAGATATCGACCAAACAGAGAAATATATCACCCAAACTTATAAAAAGTAGGAACATATGTTAACCAAATGGAAAATATCTTGGCCAAATAATAAAAGTTGTTAGCCAAATAGAAAAAAAATATTGACCACGTAACGATATATCTTGTCCACACTTATGAAAAGTAGGAAAATTTGTTAGCCAAATGGGGAAAAGATTGTCCAAGTAACGAAATATCCCCCAACAAACTTAGGAAAAGTACGAAACTTTGTTAAGCAAGTATGAAAAGATATCGACCAAACAGAGAAATATATCACCCAAACTTATAAAAAGTAGGAACATATGTTAACCAAATGGAAAATATCTTGGCCACATAGGAAATATTGTTAGCCAAATAGAAAAAAATATTGACCACGTAACGATATATCTTGTCCACACTTATGAAAAGTAGGAAAATTTGTTAGCCAAATGGGGAAAAGATTGTCCAAGTAACGAAATACCCCCAAAAAAACTTAGGAAAAGTACGAAACTTTGTTAAGCAAGTATGAAAAGGTATCGGCCAAACAGAGAAATATATCACCCAAATTTATAAAAAGTAGGAACATATGTTAACCAAATGGAAAATATCTTGGCCAAATAGGAAAATTTGTTAGCCAAATAGAAAAAATATTGACCACGTAACGATATATCTTGTCCACACTTATGAAAAGTAGGGAAATTTGTTAGTCAAATGGGGAAAATATTGACTACGTAACGAAATACCCCCCAACAAACTTAGGAAAAGTACGAAACTTTGTTAAGCAAGTATGAAAAGGTATCGGCCAAACAGAGAAATATAACACCCAAACTTATGAAAAGTAGGAAACTTTGTTAGCCAAAGTGAAAAAACCTAGGTCAAGTAAGAAAATTCTGATAGCCAAATGTGAAAAGTGTCGGCCAAATACAGAAATTGCTCAACCAAACTTATAAAACGTAGGAAAATTGTTATTCAAACGGGAAAGCTATTGAACAACTAGGAAAATGTAATAGTCAAAGAAGAATAATATTGAACAAGTAATGAAATATATCATTCAAACTTATGAAAAGTAGGAAGCCTTGATAACCAAATGTGAAAAATATCACTCAAAGAGAGAAATAGCTCGCCCCAACGTATAAAAAGTAGGAAAATTGTCGGCCAAAGGGGAAAAAGTTAGACCAAATACAGAAATATCTCGACCAAACTTATAAAAATCTAGGAAAAAATAGTACCCAACACAACTAAAAGGCTGACTAAAGTTATAAAGCCAAACTTATAAAAATAACCAAATAGGAAAACATATTGACCAAGTACAGACATATATCAATCAAACTTATAAACTTGTCGTCCAAAGTGATAAAAAACAAAGAAAGGCTGTCAGCCAGTCTAAGAAATAGGTATGGAATAGTAAGTCGACCAAGACTACAGAAGTTATATTTTTATTTCCTTTTTTTTTTTTTTTTTTTTTTTTTTTTCTGAGCTTGGTCGACTTACTTTTCCATACCTATTTCTTAGACTGGCTGACAGCCTTTCTTTGTTTTTTATCACTTTGGACGACAAGTTTATAAGTTTGATTGATATATGTCTGTACTTGGTCAATATGTTTTCCTATTTGGTTATTTTTATAAGTTTGGCTTTATAACTTTAGTCAGCCTTTTAGTTGTGTTGGGTACTATTTTTTCCTAGATTTTTATAAGTTTGGTCGAGATATTTCTGTATTTGGTCTAACTTTTTCCCCTTTGGCCGACAATTTTCCTACTTTTTATACGTTGGGGCGAGCTATTTCTCTCTTTGAGTGATATTTTTCACATTTGGTTATCAAGGCTTCCTACTTTTCATAAGTTTGAATGATATATTTCATTACTTGTTCAATATTATTCTTCTTTGACTATTACATTTTCCTAGTTGTTCAATAGCTTTCCCGTTTGAATAACAATTTTCCTACGTTTTATAAGTTTGGTTGAGCAATTTCTGTATTTGGCCGACACTTTTCACATTTGGCTATCAGAATTTTCTTACTTGACCTAGGTTTTTTCACTTTGGCTAACAAAGTTTCCTACTTTTCATAAGTTTGGGTGTTATATTTCTCTGTTTGGCCGATACCTTTTCATACTTGCTTAACAAAGTTTCGTACTTTTCCTAAGTTTGTTGGGGGGTATTTCGTTACGTAGTCAATATTTTCCCCATTTGACTAACAAATTTCCCTACTTTTCATAAGTGTGGACAAGATATATCGTTACGTGGTCAATATTTTTTCTATTTGGCTAACAAATTTTCCTATTTGGCCAAGATATTTTCCATTTGGTTAACATATGTTCCTACTTTTTATAAATTTGGGTGATATATTTCTCTGTTTGGCCGATACCTTTTCATACTTGCTTAACAAAGTTTCGTACTTTTCCTAAGTTTTTTGGGGGGTATTTCGTTACTTGGACAATCTTTTCCCCATTTGGCTAACAAATTTTCCTACTTTTCATAAGTGTGGACAAGATATATCGTTACGTGGTCAATATTTTTTCTATTTGGCTAACAATATTTCCTATGTGGCCAAGATATTTTCCATTTGGTTAACATATGTTCCTACTTTTTATAAGTTTGGGTGATATATTTCTCTGTTTGGTCGATATCTTTTCATACTTGCTTAACAAAGTTTCGTACTTTTCCTAAGTTTGTTGGGGGATATTTCGTTACTTGGACAATCTTTTTCCCCATTTGGCTAACAAATGTTCCTACTTTTCATAAGTGTGGACAAGATATATCGTTACGTGGTCAATATTTTTTTTTTCTATTTGGCTAACAACTTTTATTATTTGGCCAAGATATTTTCCATTTGGTTAACATATGTTCTACTTTTTATAAGTTTAGGTGATATATTTCTCTGTTTGGTCGATACCTTTTCATACTTGCTTAACAAAGTTTCGTACTTTTCCTAAGTTTGTTGGGGGTATTTCGTTACTTGGACAATCTTTTCCCCATTTGGCTAACAAATTTTCCTATTTGGCCAAGATATTTTCCATTTGATTAACATATGTTCCTACTTTTTATAAGTTTGGGTGATATATTTCTCTGTTTGGATCGATACCTTTTCATACTTGCTTAACAAAGTTTCGTACTTTTCATAAGTTTGTTGGGGGTATTTCGTTACTTGGTCAATCTTTTTTCTCATTTGGCTAACAAATTTTCCTATTTGGCCAAGATATTTTCCATTTGGTTAACATATGTTCCTACTTTTTATAAGTTTAGGGTGATATATTTCTCTGTTTGGACGATACCTTTTCATACTTGCTTAACAAAGTTTCGTACTTTTCCTAAGTTTGGTTTGGGTATTTCGTTACTTGGACAATATTTCCCCCTTTGGCTAACAAATTTTCCTATTTGCCCAAGATATTTTCCATTTGGTTAACATATGTTCCTACTTTTTATAAGTTTAGGTGATATATTTCTCTGTTTGGACGATACATTTTCATACTTGCTTAACAAAGTTTCGTACTTTTCATAAGTTTGGTTTGGGTATTTCGTTACTTGGTCAATCTTTTTTTCTCATTTGACTAACAAATTTCCCTATTTGGCCAAGGTATTTTCTCTGTGGTTAACATATGTTCCTACTTTTTATAAGTTTGGGTGATATATTTCTCTACTTGGTCGATACCTTTTCATACTTGCTTAACAAAGTTTCGTACTTTTCCTAAGTTTGTTGGGGGATATTTCGTTACTTGGACAATATTTTCCCCCTTTGGCTAACAAATTTTCCTATTTGCCCAAGATATTTTCCATTTGGTTAACATATGTTCCTACTTTTTATAAGTTTAGGTGATATATTTCTCTGTTTGGACGATACCTTTTCATACTTGCTTAACAAAGTTTCGTACTTTTCATAAGTTTGGTTGGGGAATTTCGTTACTTGGTCAATCTTTTTTCTCCTTTGGCTAACAAATTTTCCTATTTGGCCAAGGTATTTTCCCTTTGGTTAAAATATGTTCCTACTTTTTATAAGTTTGGGTGATATATTTCTCTGTTTGGTCGATACATTTTCATACTTGCTTAACAAAGTTTCGTACTTTTCATAAGTTTGGTTTGGGTATTTCGTTACTTGGTCAATCTTTTTTCTCATTTGACTAACAAATTTCCCTACTTTTCATAAGTGTGGACAAGATATATCGTTACGTGGTCAATATTTTTTTCTATTTGGCTAACAAATTTTCCTATTTGGCTAAGATATTTTCCATTTGGTTAACATATGTTCCTACTTTTTATAAGTTTGGGTGATATATTTCTGTATTTGACCAATAATTTTAATATTTTGTGTAACATATTTTCTTATTTGACGGTTGAAGTGGTACATAGAAGGTGTACTTTTGTCTGGTTGTGAAGTGTGGCACTGAGCAGGTACACTGAAAAAACATATATTGGTCTTGGAAATGGCTTTCTGGAGAAAGATGTAAAGACACTATGGCCACATAGAAAGGAAATGAAAGTGTGGATGTCTAATTTGATACGTGATAACGTCGCTGGTTATGACGGCGGACATGTGACCTGTCATGTTACGTGCATTGCCTAAGGTTGAATCGGGGTAGTTTGTTGTGTTGATGCCCGGGTGTCCTTTGGTGTAACCGGATAACACTAGGACTACACGGTTATAGAAAAAGAGAGAGAAGGGGGTGACCATTTTACCCTTTGGATGCAGTGTTGATGATGCAGTGTATTCACTCCTATACACAGTGATCATCATACGTTAGGTTCCCTGACTCGACAACCGATAGGACACCCTTTTTCTATAGTTTCCCTCTTAACCACGTGTCTCAGATGTCCCATTACCCCTGTGACCGGATGTGACGCCATATTTGACCAGTTTTAGTGAATGAGACGTAGTTTGGTTGTAGCAATTACCCATGTGTGATAGGGTGCGACGCCATCTTTGACCGGATGTATCTATTATCCATGTGTGTCGACTGTACCACTAGGTGCTATTGATCAATACAAAATCAGTGCTCGGGGCGCTCCTGTCAAGGAAATTACCAATACTAAGGACATTACTTTCTGAACTTAGCAGCCGGCATAACGTCTTGATCATGTCATCGATCACTTTAACCCCTACTGTCACTACACGTACCATACCCTACAACTTAAGGGGTCGCTTGACCACCCCTTGACCCTTGACCACTACTTGACCAGTACTTGACCACTATTTGACTATGTCCTTACTTATTTTACCATCACCGTTTCACTACACGTACCATACCCTATAATTTAAGTGGTCGTTCGACTACTTGACCACTACTTGACCACTATTTGAGCACCACTTGACCAACTCTTGATCATCACCATGTCACCATACCTACTTTCACCGACAATTTAAGTAGTCATTCGACCATTTACCACTACTTGGCCACTACTTGAGCACGTCATCGATCACTGTAACCAACACAGGTTCACTACACGTACTTTCCCTTACAATTTAAGTGGTCACTCGACCATTTGACCAGTACTTGCCCGCTACTTGATCACTACTTGACAACGTCACTACTTAATTTAGTTATCTCTGTTTCACTACACGTACCATACCCTACAATTTTCTCACTTGAGCGGTTGACCACTGGTTGAGCACTACTTGACCACTGCTTGACCACGTTGTCGACCATTTTACCATCACCGTTTCAATATACGTACTTTTCTCTACCTTTTAAGTGTTCATTCGACCACTTGACCACTGGTTGACCGCTACTTGACCATGTCATCGATCACTTTAACCACTACCATAATCTTAGGGACATCGTCATCTACAATTTAAGTGGTCACTCGACCACTTGACCACTACTTGACCATTGGCTGACCACTACTTGACCACTAATTTACCACCCTTTAATCATCACCATATCATTATAACCACTTTTCCCTAAAATTTTCCTTACTTGACCACCACTTGACCACTGCTTGACCACTAATTTACCACTAATTTACCATCCTTTAACCATCACCATGTCGCTACGACCAATTTTCCCTAAAATTTTCCTTACTTGACCACTACTTGACCACCCCTTGACCATTGCTTGACCACTAATTTACCACCCTTTAATCATCACCATATCATTACAACTACTTTTCCCCTAAAATATTCTCACTTGACCACTAATTTATCACCCTTTAATCATCACCATATCATTACAATCACTTTTCCCTAAAATTTCCTCACTTGACTACCACTTGACCACCCCTTGACCACTGCTTGACCACTAATTTATCACCCTTTAATCATCACCATATCATTACAACTACTTTTCCCCTAAAATTTTCTCACTTGACCACTACTTGACCACTGCTTGACCGCTAATACCTGGTACCCACCCCTTACCACCGAATGATACTACACTATATCCATTACAATCAGCGATCTTTAGCTTTCAAGGTTTCATTTGTAACACGTGTTATGTTAGTGAATAAGCTACTATGAACATCTACATAGCACTAATAACCACCCTTATCAACTAATTTCACTAACCCATACCCACTACTATCCCCACCGCACCTATTCCTTCTATTCGTACTAATTGTACACCACCAATGCGCTAACAGTTCAAAATATTTTAACACACCACTCACCCACGTTTTTACAACCCTTTACTTAATGACTTTTCCGTATGCACCCCCTCCACGTCTGTTATGAACCGACCACCGTCACACCCGCCGGAGATTTTCCCACACTTGCCGACGTATAACTCCCCGGTACTACGTTCCAGAATTTTCCACTATGCCGCTACTTATTTAATATGCATTGTATTGTTTATACATGATTTAATAAAAATTATTATATACCTGATAGTGTTTAAGCCCGAACCGCCTAGTCTCACCCCACGCGCCCACCCCCTCGCCACCACCCCGCACCCCGTCGTTATTTATTTTTATTTTTATTTATTTTATTTTATTTTTTAATAATTAATTAAAATTTTTATACACCCACTCAATAGTTATCTGCCCTTAGAAACATAAAATCTTAGAATTATCGCCCTTAGATATGACCTAGATATCACCCCTTACCCCTTACCCAACCTTATGACCGAGGGGGAGTGAAAATCAGCCGAGGTCAAGGTCAATTGCCGGAGGCTCCGGCAAATAATACCCGATTTGCACATTTATAACTACTAACATGACATAAAATGCTATAACATGAAATAACATAACATAGTAAAACTTAACATGACATGATATGACACTACATAACAATGCAAAACTTAACATGACATGATATGACACTACATAACATGACATGACATAACATACCATAACATAACATAACATAACATAACATGAGATAACCGTCAATATTCTCGGTTGTCACCAACGTCCCCATAACCTCTCGTCTCATAACGTAAACAAAACGTGACGATCGTCTTGTCTTGATTTGGGTAATCAAACATCTTTGTGGGCTGGTCTCTTGTAGAACTTGGACAGTGGTCCTTTTAGCCCTCCAGGGAATTCTTAGCAATGTTCATAACATACAACATCTCTGTGTCCTCCAGTTTCTTTCTGTCTATTTACTTGGCGTCCATGATTAACTTGCGTTCAATAGTATGGGTAGTATGTAATATCACAAAACCCGTTTTCTTTGATTTGATTATTCTTCATATTATCTCTGTGGAGTCAGTCACAGCGGCGTGCCGCTGGCTGGAGATCGAACAGCACACGCATGTCGTGATTGTAACGGTCTCACAGAGCATGCTTAGACAGGTGATTACAGGTATGCATCGTGCAGTGTGGCATGCTTTAATTTAAACATGAAAGATACGGAGCATCTGTTGGATCTTTTCTCCAGAACATGTATGTGTGTTGTGAAACGAGCAGGCGGACTAATTCGCTGGGTCTGCAAGTTGGGTGGGGTATTGATGCATGATAAGGCAGATGTGGTCTCGCCCTTTGGGTTCAAGTGTGTAGCGTGGATGACGAAATAAGTCGTCTTAGCCTGTAGAGAATGGAGCGGCAGGAAGAGACGAGTAGATTTGACCAACACTCAGGACTCCGAGGAAATGTCAGACGGACACTCAGTCAGACTATAACTGGTACCGTTATCGCTGTGTTTGCATGGATTCATCATCCTCATATGCATATGCCATGCCGCTAGGCGTGGACGGTCACGTTTTGCCATCTCACTCGATCACCAGAGTCGTGGATCAGCTCAGTGATCTTGCTTCGACCATACAACATGGCCAAGCCATCCAGGTACTTACTTCTCTGCCCTCCCCTTGCTTACACAGATGGGTCTGTTGTTCAACACGTGGGAAGTTCATGTGCCTTTACTGCTCAGGTCGAAGGGAGAGTTATAAGGGAAGATTATGGTGCTTTTGCTTTGACCACAAGTAGCCTGACTATAAAAGTCATAGTAAAGCAATAATATGAATCAAGATATAGACATTTACTAGGGTTGTTTCCTTAGTGGCTCAATGAGTATGCTCAGGAAGATAGAGAGGGGTGGGTCAGGAGAGAGTGGGTGCTGTCTCTGCATCGGTCTCGACTGGCAAAGATTAGTGTCATTTTCGTGCCAGGGCACGCGTGAGTACAAGGAAATGAGCGTGCTGACAGGCTTGCAGGTAAGGCTACTGTGGAAGGCGGACGCGCCATGGACCAGGCTGACATTCTGAATGCTCTACGAGAAGTAAGACTTTTGCGAGAACCAAGTGATGACTGTGAATCTATAACCATGTCCAGACTGCGAGAACTGCAAATTAAAAGAGGGGTGGCCAAACAAGAACACTACGCAGGAAGCCAAAGAAGATTGATAAACCAACACAGAACTGGCGTCGTTAGCCGCTACACGCTGCGGGATTTGCTGAGGAGGGGATCCGAGCACTTATGGACTGAATGGTTCGATGTGTAATGAGGATGATCTGTCGACTAACTAACTAACTGGTACAATTAGTACTGGAACTCTTTGCTGGCTGTTGAAGATGAGGAGTGAGCACGTTTGAGAATGTCCCGATTGATATGATGTCAGTTCTTGATTCAACTCAACTCTGAGTTTGCATGGATTATTCTACGTGTTATATTTGTGTTGTATGAATTATTCTATACCTTATCTCTGTGTTTGCCTGGATTCATCATCCTGATGTTCCATGCCGCTAATCGTGGGTGGTCACGTTTTGCCATCACACTCGATCACCAGAGTCGTGGAGCAGTTCAATGTTCTTATCTCGACCATACAAAGTGGCCAAGTCATCCAGGTATTTACTTCTCTGCCCTCCCCTTGTTCTCTTCCCCTCGATATTACCAGAGCTCAGCGACTTCTCCAATTTATTTCTTCTCATAACATGACCAAACAATTGTGACTGTCTACGTCTAATTTCTCTAATCAGTTTACGGTTTTCATTTGTTTTTTGTAGGACTTGGTCATTGGTTTCTCTGTCTGTCGATTGTTGTCTTTGTATTTTCCTCAGAAACCACATTTCCACAGCCATAAGATGTTTTTCAGCTTTTCTGCTCATTGTCCACGCTTCAAATCCACACGAAATCACAGGTTCAATGTAGCACCTCAACACTCTTTTTCTCGTTGCAAATGACATCTTTTTATTGGTCAGTATGTTTTTCATGGTTGTTATGAGACCAGGACATTTACTGAACAAGCTGAACAGCGCATAAATGCCTTTGAACATAAATTTTATAGACAGGTTCTAAGAATATCTTGGATAAGGAAAAGAACAAATGCATCCATACTTCAAGAGCAGAATATTAAAGAAGGGATATATGCCAGGGAAGAGAGGAAGAGGAAGGCCAAGGAAAAAATGTGTCAAGGTTGTGGCGGATGATCTCCAGATGGGTGTATCGGATGCGATACATCTTGCTTGTGATCCTTCTGCAAAGGACATGATACTGAATGAATGACTGAATGTTTTCATCTCGCATAAGGCTGTCTTCGCCATGGCGATTCTTGTTTTAATCTCCTCAAGGCATCTCATATCAGATGTTATGACTGTTTCAAGATAATTGTACCGTCTCACTTGTTTAATAATATTCCCATTTACTTGTATATTACATTGTTGATTTTCCTTCTTCTTAGTGACGACCATAATATGTCGCTTCTTACAATTTACTTCAACCGAAGTTGTTCACAGTGTGCAACAACTGCAACAAATCTATGGATTATTCTACATGTTATCTCTGAGTTTGTATAGATTATTCTACATGTTATCTCTGTGTTTGTATGGATTATTCTACATGTTATCTATGTGTTTGTATAGATTATTCTACATGTTATCTCTGTGTTTGTATGGATTATTCTACATGTTATCTCTGTGTTTGTATAGATTATTCTACATGTTATCTCTGTGTTTGTATAGATTATTCTACATGTTATCTCTGTGTTTGTATGGATTATTCTACATGTTATCTCTGCGTTTGCATGAATTATTCTATTTGCAATCTCTTTTTGCATGAGTTATTCTACAATGTGTCTGTGTTACTTATAATATCTAAATCACGAAGATGTACGTATATGACATTTAACATTAGCACACACACAGACAATAACTAACTGTCATGAACATGCATATAGCATGTAGCACATATAAATGAATGTGGTAATTAGCAAGTAATTAGGAAGCGAGCTTCTTGTCGGCGATAAAGATACTGGTGATAAAGAGGTCGATGCTAATGAGGATGATGAGGACGGTGAGTAGAACTGTGCGAGGATGTGACCTTTTGTCGATGATGAAGATGATAATGATTAGGAGGAAGGTGATGGTGATGAGGGGGAAGAGGATGTGGATGTAATCTTCTTGTCGTCAATGTTGGTGATGATGATGAATTACAACGTAGTTTCATACCTGGCAACTGTACAACGAAAACTACACCAATCAGGAGCCAGACTTCAATAAAGCGAACAGCCATTCTTGGAGCCCTTGTAAATGAGAATAGGCAAACTGCGGGACACGGCCGATGTCCTTGAGACTGTTTATGTTCGTGGCTGTGGTTTGAAGCAGTTGTACGGTATGGTTTTCATTTCATGCAGACTTTACCGTCAACACTGGAGTGTTTCTGAAATAATTTAACCTGAAAATCACGAAATCTTCAGAAATTAAACACGAGCATAACATCTGGGATTATGTTTGTGCAACTACAATTAAATATGACATAAACTAACAGAACAATAAAATGAGTAGTGTGGCAGAAAGTCCCGGCCAGAGCAGTAACGTAGAGTAAAATAAAGTAAAATAAAGTAAAGTAAAGTAAAAAGTCAAGTAAAAAGTCAAGTAAAAAGTGAAGTAAAAAGTCAAGTAAAATGTGAAGTAAAAAGTGACGTAAAAAGTAAAGTAAAAAGTAAAGTAAAACAGTAAAGTAAAAAGTAAAGTAAAAAGTAAAGTAAAAAGTAAAGGACAGTAAAAATTAAAGTAAAAATTAAAGTAAAGTAAAAAGTAAAGTAAAAAGTAAAGTAAAAAAAGTAAAGTAAAAAATTAAGTAAAAAGTAAAGTACAAAGTAAAGTAAAGTAACAAGTAAAGTACAAAGTAAAGTAAAAAGTAAAGTAAAGTATAAAGTACAGTAAAGTAAAAAGTAAAGTAAAAAGTATAGTAAAAAGTCAAGTAAAAAGTAAAGTAAAAAGTAAAGTAAAAAGTAAAGTAAAACAGTAAAGTAAACAGTAAAGTAAAACAGTAAAGTAAACAGTAACGTAAACAGTAAAGTAAAAAGTAAGTAAAAAGTAAAGTAAAAAGTAAAGGAAAGTAAAAATTAAAGTAAAAATTAAAGTAAAGTAAAAAGTAAAGTAAAAAGTAAAGTAAAATAGTAAAGTAAAAATTAAAGTAAAAAGTAAAGTAAAAAGTAAAGTAAAACGTAAAGTAAAAAGTAAAGTAAAAAGTAAAGTAAAGTAACAAGTAAAGTAACAAGTAAAGTACAAAGTAAAGTAAAGTAAAAAGTAAAGTAAAAAGTAAAGTAAAGTATAAAGTACAGTAAAGTAAAAAGTAAAGTAAAAAGTAAAGAAAAAGGAAAGTAAAAAGTTAAGTATAAAGTAAAGTAAAAAGTAATGTATGAAGTAAAGTAAAAAGTAAAGTAAAAATTAAAGTAAAAATTAAAGTAAAGTAAAAAGTAAAGTAAAAAGTAAAGTAACGTTCAAAGTAAAGTAAAGTACAAAGCAAAGTAAAAAATAAAGTGAAAATTAAAGAAAAAAGTAAAGTAAAGTAAACATTAAAGTAAAGTTAAAATTAAAGTAAAGAAACAAGTAAAATAAAGTAAAGTAAAGTAAAACGTAAAGTAAAGTAAAAAGTAAAGTAAAGTAAAAAGTAAAGTAAAAAGTAAAGCAAAGTGAACTAAAGTACAGTAAAAGTGAAGGTAAAGTAAAGAACCCCATCACACGCCTACGAGCATCAGGCGTGTGTAGGTAAACCCATATTTGCATAGTCCAGTCAGCACTGGGCGGGTCACGTGGTCAGTATGACGCCGGCAGACTTGACTTTCCAAGTCAGTTCCTGGTTCCATGTTATGTTGGATCGACCTGGTAGCCGAGCACATGATCTGTTGTTGGACTTCTCGCTGACCTGGAGCCATGTTAGGTTGGATGGACCTGGGAGCCATACACACGATCTGTGGTTGGACTTCTCGCTGACATGCAACATGTGCTTGTAACTATGTTAATGTAGTAACTTGTGTTGTTAGCACACTACTCCATGGGTCTGAATCCTGGACCTTGTACTTGCGACATATGAGATGTCTGATACATATCCTGGGCATATCGTGGAAAAACCACATAACAAAAAAACACGTGCTTGAAATAGCGGATATTACCAGAGTGCACTCTCTCCTCAAGAAGAGACGCCTCCGGTGGCTGGTCCATGTATCTCGAAAGGAGTATGAAGGTATTCCCAAAGATCACCTATTCGGAAAACTAGCCACAGGGAAGAGGCCAACCGGAAGACCCCAAATGCGATATAAGGATGTGTTTAAAAATAAAACATTTTGTTGCGTATACCTTACGGGACGTTGCAGTCAACACCAGCATTTTCAGCTGCTGTTGATGTACTAGGCAAGTGTTACGTTCAGTAGTTTGCCATTGCTTTCTGAACGATGTGTTTAAACAAGATATGAAAACCCTTAGCATAGAACCAGACACGTGGGAGAGAGTTGCAACAGACAAATGTTCCTGGAGAAGAGATGTACGAAACGGACTGGTGGTCTTTGAGCGCAATCTGCTTCACCAAACTGAGCATAGGCGGCACAGGCTTAAAATGCAATCACTTACTGCGGGACCTGCCTCGTCTTACAGATGCGGAAACTGTGACAGAGATTGTCATTCTCGCATCGGATTGTACAGTCACCAGCGGTGCTGTCAGATACCTCCCTAGAAGCACAACTCTATAGTCCTTCATAACTGAAAGAGGTGCTACAAATGTAGTAACTAAGTTAATATATTAATAAAGTTAATGTAGTAAATAAATTAATGTAATAATTAAGTTAGTGTAGCAACTAAATTAGTTTAGTAATTAGGTTAACGTGGCAACTAAATAAATGTAGTAACTGACTTAATGTAATAACTAAATCAAAGTATTAACTAAGTTAATGTAGTAACTAAATTAATGTAGTAAATAAGTTATTGTAGAAACTAAATTAATGTAGTAAATAAGTTAATATAGTAACTAAGACAATGTGGTAATTAAGTTAATGTAATATATAAGATAATGTAGTAACTAAATTAAGGTAATAACAAAGATAATGTAGTAACTAAATTAAGGTAACGAACAAAGATACTGTAGTAACTAAGATAATGTAATAACTAAATTAATGTAGTAAATAAGTTAATGAAGTAACTATGATAATGTAGTGATTTTTGTTGTTGTTGCATATGCCTTACAGGACGTTGCAGTCAACATAAGCATTTTTCAGCTGCTGTTGATGGACTAGGCAAGATTACGCTCAGTAGTTTGTCATTGCTTTCTGAGCCACCGGCTCACATGCTCCCTAAGTTACCAGCGCGGCTCGAACCGCTGCCGTTTCGGGCGCAGCTGTAATGTAGTGATTACATTAGGGTAATAACAAAGATAATGTAGTAACTAAGATAATGTAGTAACTAAGATTATGTGGTAAATAAATTAATTTGGTAACAAAGATAATGTTGTTACGAAAACAATGTGGTAACTAAGATAATGTGGTAACTAAATTAATATAGTAACTAAATCATCAGTGTAATATCTAAATTAATGTAGCAACTAAGTTACTGTAATATCTAAGATAATGTGGTAGCTAATGTAATGTGGTAACTAAATTAATGTAGTAAATAAGTTAATGTAGTAAATATGTTAATTACTCTAGAAGTATACGTTTACCTTGAGCTAGCAGCGTGTGGCACCAGCGTCATCATAAAATAATACTACATGCGCAATGTAGTGTCACACATCAAGCAAACACTACAAACAATATACTCGTATTACAATTACACTTCCCCTTTAGCTGTAGCAACATTTGAACATTAGCTAACGTCTGTATGAAGAATGATACGCAACAAATATTACTTGTCCACATCCTTCAATGGCAGTGTGAAAGGATACTGAAGATATGAAATAAAATGACGCAAACATAAGTGGTCCTATTGTATTTGAAACTGTTGTGTGACCTCCGTGAAGCATACATGACTAATTGCATGTCTGGGAATATCAGCATTGTACAACTCAGCAACTCCTCGTGGCTCACTTAAAAATGTAATCCTACATCCGTGTTCGCTTGCTTCATTTTGTAAACAATGTAACACCATCGCGTTTTTATCGTGCCAATGATCTACGAGAACTCACGTAACTTACAATTGGTTGTCTGTCTGACTGTGTCAAGCAGGAGGAAATGACAGTTGAATTAGATAACAAATAAAGCGAGAGAGATAGAAAGAGGGAGATGTGTAGGACGAGATAAATGTAAGAAGAAGAAGAAGAGGAGGAGGAAGAGGAGGAGGAGGAAGAAGCAGAAGAAGAAGAAGCAGAAGAAGAAGAAGAAGAAGAAGAAGAAGAAGAAGAAGAAGAAGAAGAAGAAGAAGAAGAAGAAGAAGAAGAAGAAGAAGAAGAAGAAGAAGAAGAAGAAGAAGAAGAAGAAGAAGAAGAAGAAGAAGAAGAAGAAGTAGAAGAAGAAGAAGAAGAAGAAGAAGAAGAAGAAGAAGAAGAAGAAGAAGAAGAAGAAGAAGAAGAAGAAGAAGAAGAAGAAGAAGAAGAAGAAGAAGAAGAAGAACAAGAACAAGAACAAGAAGAAGAAGAAGAGGTCGTGTCAGAGTGATTCAGCTGATATAGGGGAAATGAAAGAACGAACGAACGAAGAGCGGACTTTATTTTCAAAGTGTAACAAATTTGGCACGCAGGCCAGTCTTACATTCGTCCCTTCCAATCACTCATGTTTAGTTCATCAATAATGCATAATACGTTAACATAGGGGGGAAAAAACATTGTCGAATGTTGTAAACATAGACAATGCATATTAACATGTTATAAGACACATACTCCACCCAACCACCCATCGCCATCCACCAACATATCCCCCACCCACACACACACACACACACACCCATGGATACATACAAATCTCCACCCATCCCCCACCCACACATCCCACACATCCCACGCACCGAACACATACACACATCTCCCACCCACCACAAAACCTCCATACACACACACATCTCTCACCCACACCCACATACACCCCCAGGCACACATAAATGCACCCGCCCACCCATCACCCACCCACACATCCCCACCTACACACATCTCCCCACCCACACACACATCCTTTACCCATCCCATAACCCATCATCACTCACCCACCCCCATATTCTCCACCACACACGCACAGACCCCCAACCACCCAGCCAAACACACATCCCCGCCAACCCACACACAACGCACCTACCAACACACAAAATACGCACCTACCCACACATCCCAAACTTACACACATCCCCCACCCACACAATCCCCCCACCCACCGAGACATCACACACCCATATACATACATTTCCTCATCCCCCAACCTACACGCACTCACTCACCCACACATACTCCACCCACCCACCCCCAATTACCCATCCCCCAATTACATATCCCTTAACAACACCCCCCCCCCCCCATCTATACACACACCCCACACATACACTCACACACAATCTCCCCAACCATACACACATGCCCCACACACACATACGCCATCCACAAACACACACCTGCCACCCAACACACCCCACCACCCACATATACCCCACCCACACACATATCCCACTCACACACATCTTCCCACCAACACACACAACCATCACCCATAAACTCATCTCCCACACACATCCACCTACTCACGTACTTATCCCTCAACCACTCACACCCACACATCCCACACCCACCCATCAACAATACATCCAATATCTACTCACCCACTCTAATACACACTAACCACCCAGCCAAACACACATCCCTAACCCTCACATTCATCCTTGACCAACCCACACATTCCGGACACAATCAAACCTCCCCCACCACCCACAAACACATTCCTCACACACACATCTCTCTTCCCACACAACACCCCACTCATATACATATTATTACCCACACACACAATCCCCATACACATCCCCAAATATACACCCCTTACCCACACGCACACACATCTCCCCACTCACCCACACATCCCACACCTACAAACACCCTCACCAGCCACACATACAAACTCCACCCACCCACAATTGCTCCACCCATACACACACCCACCCACAAATGCATACCCCACGCACACACACATCCCCACATACATCCCCACACCCATAACCCACACCCATCACACATCCATCCCCAACCCACAAACATCTCCATCACACCCATTCACCCACACGTCGCTCACCCACCCACACACACATTCCCCATGCACACATCCCCCACCCACCACACACTTCCATCCATCACCCAAACATCCCCCACCCATACAGATATCCCTCACCCACCCACCCAAACACATCCCCACCCACCACACATGATTTCGCCCACCCACACATCACCCATCCACCCACACACAACCCTTCAAAATATACAACCCTCCCCCCCCCCAACAAACACATTCCCCAGTGCTCACACACATGCCTCATACACACCCACACACACATCATCATCACATCTGGAAAAATATATGATGCCTCACATAATCACTGAAACTAGTATGAACAAACCCCCATACAATACACACACATGTACACTGATGATTGTCGTGAGCATTCTCGAAAAATTTGTAACAATAAATGGACAACAAATTGTGCATATACATTGTGTGAGGTAAAAATTAATGACTCAATTAAACTCTCTCTCTCTCTCTCTCTCTCTCTCTCTCTCTCTCTCTCTCTCTCTCTCTCTCTCTCTCTCTCTTAAACACACACACACACACTCACATTCTCTCTCTCACACTCACTCACTCTCTCTCTCTCACTCACACTCACTAACACTCTCACTCACTCTACAGAAATGTCCTTGTGTTCATATTGTACATGATAAAATCAAGTGGCATACAAAATGATAATGTGAAAGATGAGAATACATGACATACGTGCGCTCAGCTCTCTCTCTCTCTCTCTCTCTCTCTCTCTCTCTCTCTCTCTCTCTCTCTCTCTCTCTCTCTCTCTCTCTCTTACACAGACACACACACAAAGACTCTCATATTAATTCACTCTCTGTCTCACTCACATTCACTACCTCTCTCACTCACTCTACAGTAATGTACGTGTGTTCACATTATACATCATAAAATCAAGTGGCATTCACAATTATAATATGCAGAGGAGAAAACACAAAATATGGAATAGAATGTTATATGACATGTGTGCGCTCAACTCTCACTCTCTCTTATTGCTCTCTCTCATTTCTCTCTCTCTCTCTCTCACACACACACACACACACACACATTCTCTCTGTCTCACTAACTCACTCTCTCTCTCACTCACACTCACTAACCCTCTCACTCACTCTACAATAATGTGCATGTTTTCACATTATACATGATAAAATCAAGTGGTATACAAAATGATAATATGAAAGATAAGAATACATAAAAAAATATGGAATGGCATGTTACATGACATGTGTGCGCTCAGCTATCTCTCACTCACTCTCTCTCTCTCTCTCTCTCGCTCTCGCTCTCCCTCTCTCTCTCATTCTCTCTCTCATTCTCTCTCTCTCTCTCACACACACACTCACTCTCTCTTTCTCTCTCCCTTTCTTACACAGACACACACAGACCACTCTCACACTCATTCACTCTCTCTCTCTCACTCACACGCACTAACTCTTTCACTAACTCTACAGTAATGTACGTGTGTTCATATTATACATGATAAAATCAGGGTATATTCAAAATGAAAATATGAAGAGGAGAATACACACAAAATGTGGAATAGCATGTTACATGACATGCGTGCGCTCAACTCTCTCTCTCTCTCTCTCTCTCTCTCTCTCTCTTCTCTCTCTCTCTCTCACACACACACACATTCTCTCACTCACACTCTTTCTCACTCACTCTCTCACCCACTCTCTCACTCTCACACTCACAGTGAACAATGATAGTGAAAAAAAATAATACCAGTAGGTGACATATGGAGGCATATAGGAAGGCATACAGGAATAATATATTAGTAGGAGCTTCAAATTAAATTTGTTTAAAGTGTGATAGAAAATACAGTAACCATGCCGTTATCTTGTAACCTATAAATATTATTATTAAGAATATGAAGAGTGTTAAGCACGTAACATCACGGTGAAGACGAACGCGGCTACCCCATAAGGACAGTTTAAAGATGGCCACCTCACTTTTGACATACACCAAAGAGGAGAAGCGTTATGTTATCCGTATTGTGGTCAGGGAAAGGGTAAAACCTATAGAAATTCATCGGCGAATAAAGATTCGGTAAAGTGATGCATGCCTGTCAGTCCGGCAAGTGTATTAGTGGAGTAGGACGTTTCAAAATAGGGTGACTTCTGTGACAGACTGTTCACGACCGGGTCAGACGAAAAGAGTTGTGACCCCAGTGTCGAATGCAGCCGTCTAAGGCTTCGTACAGGAAAACTGCCGAATTACTGGGAGTGATATTGCCACACATCTTGACATCAGTCAAAGTTCAGCACACAACATCATCCATGATATGCTACTGTACTGCAAGGTGGGTGCCACGGCAGCTTACTCCAGAATTGATACAACGACGCGTAGATGCTTGTCGAGAACTTTTGCAGTGCTTTGAAGCAGAAGGTGATTGTTGCCTATCAAGAATAGTTACTGGAGATGAAACCTGGGTTCACTAACACGAGCTGGAAACGATGAGAGCAAGCAAATATTGGCGCCATTCCTGCTCACCGAAACCAAAGTAGTTTCGCACACAGCCATCTGCAGGAAAGGTTATTTTGATTTCCATGTAGAAGGAACGAATGAATCACAGAAAAAAAACAACGATAAGTAGATTGTGAGCTTTACTAGAACACGATTACAAGAAACAAATTGGACGCTGCGGCCAAAGCGGTCAGCAAAGAACGAAACAACACAATCAGACCCAAAACTAATCGAAAAACACTACATGAAAATAAGGAGGTTACTTATCTGAATAATGTCTTGGTTAAATTAATCTTAACCGCTAAATGCTTAAGGACCGGATGTGTTGTTATAAACGGGTCGATGGGTAACAGGGATTGGCTAAGCCGCCCGATGGGAGGGATTGGGATGGGGAGAAGGCGGAGAGAGAGGCCTGTAGGAGAGAGCCTCGGCATGACTGATAGACTGACAGCGGTAAAGAGCTGTAGAAGGAACGACACGTTATTTTAGAGAATTACATGCCAAGAGGGAAAACTGTGACCTGTGATACGTATGTGTTGTTTGTCCATCAAGAATGATGATGACCATTAATTTCATCCAGTGGGATTGAAGGTATGGAGCCGTGGGTTCTAAGATGGCTGATAAGGCCTATTTTGGCTCGAAATGTTCTTTGACAATGTGGGCAAAGAATGCTTGACGTTTCTGGAGGAGGATTTCCTGCAGTAGTTTTTCTGTCCTGCCTTTTCTTCACAGCTCTTGCAGTCCTGGTTGCCTCACATATGACTGCACCCTTGCGTAATGATGCACGCCACGAATTTCGGTCTCTGGCTGCAGCCTCCCAGGTGTCATGATGAATTCCAAAAGCATTCAGTGAGATTTTCAGAGTGTCTTTAAAGCGTTTCCTCTGGCCACATTGGGAGCGTTTACCACAACGCAGTTCGCTGTAAAAAATTCGTTTAGGGAGCCTGTGATCTGGCATGCGAGTCAAGTGACCAGCTCAGCGAATCTGATTCTTCAACAGTAGAGTGTGGATACTGGGCATGGACGCTCTTTCTAGGACTTCAGTGTCTGGAATCTTGTCTTGCCATTTAATCTTCAGTAGCTTCCTTAGGCAGACTGTGTGGAAGTGGTTTAATTTCCTAGCGTGTCGCTGAAAAACAGTCCAGGTTTCACAAGCATATAGCAGTGTTGATAATACAACTGCTTTGTAGACTTTTAGCTTTGTTTGCAGGCTTATTCCAGTTCTGTCCCATACATTCTTGTACAGTCTGCCAAAGGCCACACTGGCCTTGGAGATTCTTCCATTCACTTCGTAATCAATTGTGACAGCTTGTGACACAGTGCTGCCAAAATAGGTGAATTTGTCCACAACACTAAGACTATGATCATTCACTTTGATATTCGGCACAGTGTGATTATTCCCTGAAGCTGGCTGGTACATAACTACAGTCTTCTCCAAGTAGATATTGAGCTCAAAGTGGGCACAGGCATGTGAGAAAGCTGAAACATTATGTTGCATGTCCTCCTCTGAGTTGGCGTACAGAGAGCAATCATCAGCAAACAGGAGCTCTCTGACGGTGTCGCTGTTAATTTTGGTTTTAGCTTTCAGCCTTCTGAGATTGAATAACTTTCACTCCAAACGGTAGTTGATGTCTATTCCAATGTCGTCGTTCTCGAAGGCATTCATCAACATGGCTCAAAACATGAGGCTAAACAGTGTTGGTGCCAGGACACATTCTTGCTTCACTCCATTGGTGACAGGAAAGGGTTCAGACAGTTCACCATTTTCCTGTACTCTTGCCTGCATGCCAACATGAAATAGCCGCACTATTTGGATAAACTTTCGTGGACAGCCATATTTTGCCATAATCTTCCACAGTCCTTCTATGCTGACTGTATCAAAAGCCTTGGTAAGGTCAATGAAAGTGGAGAACATTTTGCAGTTCTGTTCCTGACATTTCTCTTGCAGCTGCCTTGCAGAGAAAATCATGTCAACAGTTCCACGTTCTTTTCTGAAGCCACATTGACTCTCAGGAAGAAGACCTTGATCGAGATGGGCCGTGATGCGATTGAGAAGAATTCTGGCGAGTATCTTCCCTGCAATTGAAAGCAAGGAGATGCCTCGGTGGTTGTCACAGGATTGGCGGTTTCCTATACGCTTGTAAAGGTGGACTATTGACACGTCCTTGAAATCTTGTGGCATGGTCTCGTTCACCCATATGTTTGTAAAGACTTGGTGAAGCTGCTCTATTAGGACAGGCCCACCTGCCTTGTATATCTCTGCAGGGATGGAGTCCGGACCAGGTGCCTTGCCGCTGGAGAGTTGCTGGATGGCTTTGTTTACTTCCACTATGGTTGGCAGGTCATCAAGTGTCTCATTGGTGGGAACCTGAGGAAGGCAGTTGATGGTTTCATCATCGAAGAAGGAAGTTGCAATTAAGATGTTGCTGAAATGTTCTGCCCAGCGTTGAAGGATTTCTTTCTTATCGGTGAACAATGTTCCCCCATCTGCACTGAGGAGGGGAACTATGCCTGGTGATGTAGGACCATAGACCGCTTTCAGTGAGTCGTAGAAGTTTTTCATATCATGCCTGTCAGCAAAGTCCTGAATTTCATCAGCTTTGCTGCTCAGCCAGGAGTCCCGCATGTGCCGAAGTTTCTGCTGTACTACTCTCTGAATGTTATTCAAGGCATCTTTTTTTGATGTTGACTTTGGGTCATTCAAATGTGCCTTGAGGAGAAGATGTTTCTCGGCCAGCATGAGGTTGAGGTCTTCGGAATTTTCATCAAACCAGTCTTTATGCTTTCGGGGGGGGGGGGGGGGGGGGGGGCTGGACCCAGATTTCCATAGCAGTGTTGTAAATTATGTCCTTTAGAGCACTCCATTCTGTTTCTGTATCCTGTTTAGCAGCAGCATTGGGCTTGAGGCGGTCTTCCAGCATATTTTCAAACGACTGCTGCATTTTCTTGCTGTTTAGGCGGGTGACATTTAGCTTTTTTTGCATTTTTACCCCTTGAGGACGCCGTGGTGGCCTGGTGTGAATGTTTATTTTCGAGACAATGAGACGATGGGCTGTCCAACATTCGGCACCACACATAGATTTTGTCACTCGAACGTCTTGTCTGTCACTCCTCCTGACGATGACATAGTCAATGAGGTGCCTGTGTTTCGAGCGCGGATGCATCCACGATGTCATATTTCTCATGGGGAGACGGAACATTGTGTTCGTAATCAGGAGATGATGTTCGGCACATGTCTGAAGGAGGAGGAGTCCATTGCTGTTACAATTTCCGACTCCATGCTTTCCAATAATGCCACTCCATGAGGTGGTGTCCGTGCCTACTCTGGCATTGAAGTCCCCAAGGAGTATAAGTTTGTCTCCTTTGGGAACAGATGTTAGTACATTGTGCAGGTCCTCATAGAACTTGTTCTTGACATCATCTTAGATGGTCATAGTTGGTGCGTAGACACTCACAATAGTTGCATGTTTCCTTCCATTCAGCAGGGGCAACTTAATGGTCATGAGCCTGTCGTTTATAGCCTTTGGAAATCCAGCTAATTTGCCGACCAGAGCCGACTTAATGGAAAATCCCACACCGGATTGGCGTCTTTACTCGCTTTTCCTTCCACTCCAGAACAATGTGTAGCCGGCACCTATTTCACAGATTTGGCCTTCTTCTGCAAGTCGTGTCTCGCTCAAGGCTGCAATGTCGATGTTGTACCTGCCCAGCTCTCTCCCAATCAGTGCTGTTCGTCTCTCTGGACCCGACGCGCCGTCTCTGTCAAGTAGGGTGCGTACATTCCAAGTTCCAATTGTTAAGGGAATATGGTTTACTCTTTTAGCTTTGCTTGTTTTATCTTTGTTTGTATGTCGACCGCAGTTATGGTACCCACCAACCGCGGCTAGCTGATACGTATACAAATGTCCCAGGAAACATCTTCGACCCGCAATCAAATCCAAATGACGTGGACATCTGAGTAAAGGTGTCCTTTTGCAACTGATAATGCGAGTTCTGACGTTGCTGTTCCTCCACATCATCACTCAGCATAGATCTCGAGTTTTGGTGTTCTGTGTGAGCTCTGACCAAGCTGTTCCTCCACTTCATCACCCACCATCGAGTTTTTTCCTCTCTCATACCGCTGATCCGCCGACCATGTCGCGAAGGAGTTAAGAATGCAATTCGTAATCCCGCATACCGTGTTCAAAACACAGCTGTTGGCAATATAGAAGCAAACCACTTCCGTTGGTTCTCATTCAAAGGTATGGGTGCCGGTCGTTTAGAAAACAATGGCAAACTACTGGACGTAAACTTGCCCAGGAATCATAGACAGTCAAACAATGTTGGAGTTGACTGCCACGTCCTGCAACTAACTGTAGCCGGCGCCGTGGTGAAGGGTTCACAACGAAATTCTTAATCCAGTATACCGCGTTCGAAACACAGATGCGGGCGATTTGGAGGAGATCGTCTTTCGCTCGTTTTCATTCATTGGTATGAGTGCCGGTCGTTCAGAAAGTATTAAGAAACTATTGAACTTGTGGGGTTAACAGCGACTTCCTTAATGGAGAATACTACTAACGTTTAACCGCTGATCCCCCAGTCGTCACGATGTTCTTTAATGTCTCTACTTGTGCTAAACCTCACAGATTACAGCCTGGGCCTCCTCACGGCCAGCAAGACCCGCCCAGAAAGATTATACAAGGTGCGACATGAAGCAATGAGACTCATATTGGGCTGCACACAAGACATCACGTGACTGACAATTCGATACACCGTTGGCTTACCAAAGATGGCCACTAGGCACAACCGTGTATAGGTTATGGCGTATCTGAGAGTGTCCGCTGATATAAAACACTCCCCCCACAGCGCTATCCGCGACAGAAAAGGGGTGGAGCTTGAAAGAGGACGCTCCTGGATGGCCGAGGCTGAGGAGATCATCCATCCAGGCGGTCTGTAACTTGTGAGAACTCCAACACGGAGAAGAATGGACGCGTAAAAAAAGCAAACATGCAGAACACTCTCAGAAGCTCATCACACTAGGGACAAACAGCAGACGTCAGCTGCCTGCAGCAGGGGATACTGAGACAAGGAACTGGTAGAACAACATGCACGCCCTGAAGACATCGTCATCTACACAGATAGGCCAGTGAAGCACGGTTCAAGGTCATTGGGCTTACACAGCACATCAGCTGGGAAGAACAATCAAAGAGGATGACGGAGCCTTCAAGACAACTACAACAGACATGACTGTGGAGATCACAGCTGCCGCCAGGGCACTTTCGTAGGCAGCAGAACAGGAAGTCACACACGCTATAATCACACACAACTCCATGAATACACAGTCTCCGCCCCGAATGGATAGACAGCATTCACTAGTAGCGTTTCCCACAGTCTCCGCCCCGAATGGATAGACTGCATTCACTAGTAGCGTTTCCCACAGTCTCCGCCCCGAATGGATAGACTGCATTCACTAGTAGCGTTTCCCACAGTCTCCGTCCCGAATGGATAGACTGCATTCACTAGTAGCGTTTCCCACAGTCTCCGCCCCGAATGGATAGACTGCATTCACTAGTAGCGTTTCCCACAGTCTCCGCCCGAATGGATAGACTGCATTCACTAGTAGCGTTTCCCACAGTCTCCGCCCCGAATGGATAGACTGCATTCACTAGTAGCGTTTCCCACAGTCTCCGCCCCGAATGGATAGACTGCATTCACTAGTAGCGTTTCCCACAGTCTCCGCCCCGAATGGATAGACTGCATTCACTAGTAGCGTTTCCCACAGTCTCCGCCCCGAATGGATAGACTGCATTCACTAGTAGCGTTTCCCACAGTCTCCGCCCTGAATGGATAGACTGCATTCACTAGTAGCGTTTCCCACAGTCTCCGCCCGAATGGATAGACTGCATTCACTAGTAGCGTTTCCCACAGTCTCCGCCCCGAATGGATAGACTGCATTCACTAGTAGCGTTTCCCACAGTCTCCGCCCCGAATGGATAGACTGCATTCACTAGTAGCGTTTCCCACAGTCTCCGCCCCGAATGGATAGACTGCATTCACTAGTAGCGTTTCCCACAGTCTCCGCCCGAATGGATAGACTGCATTCACTAGTAGCGTTTCCCACAGTCTCCGCCCCGAATGGATAGACTGCATTCACTAGTAGCGTTTCCCACAGTCTCCGCCCCGAATGGATAGACTGCATTCACTAGTAGCGTTTCCCACAGTCTCCGCCCCGAATGGATAGGCTGCATTCACTAGTAGCGTTTCCCACAGTCTCCGCCCCGAATGGATAGACTGCATTCACTAGTAGCGTTTCCTACAGTCTCTGCCCCGAATGTATAAACTGCATTCATTAATAGCGTTTCACATAACTCACCAAGATGTACGACAGATGACAGTTTTTTACACTGTGCTTCAAATAAAGGTATAATAACCTATCCATAGCACAAATCCTGCGCTGAATTGAGCAAACCATGTGTTGCCCATGCAGCATGAGGTACTTCATGTTTAATTCACCACAAACAAAGAAATTCCGCTGGTTTCCAGGAAATCACGTAACATCAGGGTGATTCCACGGTTGGTGTAGAGGTGTGATGTGATATACTCTGTGCAATCGAGGATGCTAATTGGGATATTTTTGATGCTTCACTGCAATGATTAATTACAAATACATACATATAAATGATTTCGCAAGTAGCAGGCAAGCAAGTGTTATTGCGTAATGTATTTATTGAAATAAAGAATCATATATAATAATTGAATCCGTTGTCGATCACTTCCGGTTGAGTATGTCGTGGACTGCTAGACCTGTCGATGGATGCAATAAATGTTTCTGGGCCCGGAGGGCTTTCACTGTCGTCGGGGTGGTACTCATCTTATCTTGTGCATACCCCATTTGTCTTCTCCATCTTTGATGTAAGTGAATCCCGATATCCCTATTGTGAAAATCGACGATCCCACCAGGTCCAGGTCAGTGCTAACAATAACTACGCGGTTTGTTTGTGGGGAATTAGAAATGAAGTACCCAGCATGATCCCTCTCTTGGCCTGCCTAAGTTACCCTAGAGGCAATTTAACACCAATACACATGGGACAAGGCAAGCTGCGGAAGCTGCTAGATCAGCAAAACAACGCTCTAGCTGTCCGCCTTCGGAATTCCGATCCTAGACTAGATGTCAATCAAGGCTTAGGGTCTGCTTTGCCCTGCATGACATTTAGTCTTTAGTGTGCATTTCCTCGCACCAGGAGGTGGCGTGTACCCTCCCAATTGCTCTCCTCATCCATGTCCATAATTGTTACAGCTCATGTCCTGAACTGCTTCTATTATTCCATACTATGCTTATATCTGAAATGAACTTCAACATCTGGAATTATTTGCCAATGTTATACATGTTATCTGTCATTAAATGTAACTCAATGTATATATTTAAGTTATCATATTAGTATATGTCGTGAATGTTATGTGAACGTCGTGCAGCCACAAAGTCTTTTAGGGGGTAAAGGAAGAAGGGGGGGGGGGGGGTTCACTTGGTGTGATTCCCTGGCTATACTGTCTGGTTAGGAGTCATTGGAAGTCGTCTGACAACAGTATTTTATTAATTTTCCCGTCTATGTCTTTCTTTAGCTGGGAAACTCGAGGGAATTATTTATTGTGGTCCCGTGTTCGCTAGACACGGTGATTCCACTTGTCTGCGGACTATTCAGTGACAAATTGGTGTCCCGTCCGCCATGTGAACCGAGACGAGAGTTCATGCTAGAGAAAGTTTGGTCTTCCCATTGTGGTATGTGTCCTCGGAGTATCCCTAGACAACGTCATTGCTGGTGTGGCGGGAAAGGAGCAGGCGGATATATTGACTGGGTCTGTAACGTGTTAGGACATTGTTGCGTGAAAAGGGAGATGTAAGGCTTTTTGGGATGGTTTGTTTGGTGCAGAAGAACAGATAGATCACCAAGGCCTGAATGGAATGGTGTTGCAGGAAGTGACCAGCGGATCTGGTCGACACTCAGGACTCTGAAGAAAAGCACATAAGCAGACTGCTATTGGTATTATAAGTAATGGGACTCTTAGCTGGTTGTTTAAGATGAGGAAGGAGAACGTATGGGGATGTCCCGAGTGCTGTGATGTCAGTTCTTTACTCATCTCTACACCATTTTAACATTTGCTTACTCTTGACTCAGCTTTTGCCACCAGTTTTGGCTTTTACTTATTCCAGTAATCGAATTTCGCACGCTTAGAGTTAAAGTTAGAAGGGAGTTCGTGTGTTATGTGTTAGTGACTATTGTCTTGAAATAATGTCATCTATATATGTATAATGCTGGTAATGCCTGGTAATTAACGTCATCGGGCGTGACACTGACCTTCAACCGCTGATTTTTTTTTTTTTTTTTAGCATATCCTTTTTACAGGACTTAGCTGTCAACACCAGCATCTTTCAGCTGTATGTTGATCTCTTGGCAAGATTACGCACAGTAGTTTGCCATAGCTTTCTGAGCGGCCGGCTCAGTATCCCGCAAGTCACGAGCGGGGGTCGAACCGCCTCAGCTCTCGCTCCGCTACGAGACTCTGCGTGATAAACGGGATTACAAAGAGAAAGTGTTGTAGCCCCACAGCCAGAGAGACCGGCCAACCGCTGATTGGTCGATGCAATTGTGGGTCTCGCACTATTTGCCCAACACGCTTTACAGTGTTTCAATCAATTAATCAGGTGTCGTCTCCACAATAATGGTTGGCTACAATGGATCTCCAACACTATATGTCTATCGCATTGATTGCACATTCTCTCTCAGGCTGTTGTTCGCCCATTTCTCTCTTAGTGTTATCTTCCCACTAGTAGTGTTGTCCATATCTTGCTTGCTTGCCTGTAACCTTACCCTACCCTACGGTTTCTATAAGGGTGTTATGTCTTTTAAACTGGTCGAAATAATTCACTTAAGGCAATTACACGATTTTAATAATTCATAACAAATACCTGGATGGTTTGACAGCAAGCCTTGGTTGGGATATGAATACAGACCTGATTGGAGACTGGTGTCCGTGTAAGATGATGAACTATGACCGCCTACGCCTACCGGCATGGCACTTGATGTTTATATATATATATATATATATATATATATATATATATATATATAGATATATATATATATATATATATATATATATAAAACACCCTTCATGCGCCTTAGTGAGGTCAGCATGGCCCCAATGGATAAGAATAGCGCTGGCTCTTAAACTTCCGGTTTGCTGATGTCGAGGTAGTGGGTTTACTCCCTACATAAGTCAGCTGGACTAAAATGTTGACTTCTTGTCCTTAGGGATGTAAATTACAAATACCTGAAAGTCTGAGTGGGTTCGCCAGATGGCGAGGGACACTGGTAATAGAGAAAGCAATTCCACATGTTACATCAATACTGTTAACTAGAAGCAGTAGCAAGTGTATGGACTACTCTTGGGTTCAAAGCGAGCGAAGCCAGAAACATTAGACAGTCAACTCTCCCCCTCCCCCTCCCCCATTGTGCACGCCTGGGTGTGTACTGGGTATGTGGTGCTAGTCACATATTTCTATGCATCAATCCACACTGGATGGGTCATTTAATCAGTATCACACTCCCCGCATTTCACTTCCCAGAGCATATCCAGGTACTCATGTTAAGCCGTGGTAAACCTGTTTGTGTCTCATGTTAAGCCGTGGTAGACCTGTTCCTGTCTCATGTTAAGCCGTGGTAGACCTGTTCCTGTCTCATCTTAAGCCGTGGTAGACCTGTTCCATTGTCAAATTTAACCGGATCTATGCCTAGATGGGGATTACCACTCACGACCAGGATACAAGCATGAACATTTCCTGGTACACTCGTTAAGCCGTGGTAGGCTTGTCCCAGGGTCAACTTTAACTGAATCTGTGTCTAGATGGGGATTACCACTCACGACCGGAACACAAGCATACTAGCAACTGCATTATCACGATTCCCGTGTTTTATCACCAGCATCATGTTGCAGATCATTGCTCTCCCGCCGTATATATTTTCAAGTCCAAGATCTGTGGAATGCCCGCTCCCTGGCCGAGAGGTTAGCAGCTTTCTCCGTTAACCCCGAATACTCTCGTGGTTGACGTGAGCGCACGATAATTAGAAGTGGTTCGAGTCGCGCTAGTGACGTATGAGAGTATGGAGCCGGTCACTCAGAAAGTCGTGGCGTGCTGATGAGCGTAATCTAGCCTAGGAATCAACATACAGCTGAAAGATGCTGGTGTTGACCGCAATATCCTGAAACAAGATGGAAGCGCGGAAAAAAAGATTTATGGAACTCAAGGGAGATGAAGCGTAGCAACAGTCTCGGATGTTCGATCCTGGCGTTACGTCAGGGTTGCTGTGTGTATCGGACAGATGGATAACAACAGAAACGGTTGTACATGAACTGGAGACATGCGATGATTGGTGCATGTGCAGCATGAATGAAGTAGACTGATTTGACAGAGACACCAGTGTGAAGGAAGTGGAATGGTATGACAGAGTCACCAGTGTGAAGGGAATTCAATGGTTTGACAGAGACACCAGTGTGAAGGAAGTGGAATGGTTTGACAGAGTCGCCAATGTGAAGGAAGTGGAATAGTTTGTCAGAGTCACCAATGTGAAGGAAGTGGAATGGTTTGTCAGAGTCACCAATGCGAAGGAAGTGGAATGGTTTGACAGAGTCACCAATGTGAAGGAAGTGGATTGGTATGTCAGAGTCACCAATGTGAAGGAAGTGGAATGGTTTGACGCAGTCACCAATGTGAAGGAAGTGGAATGGTTTGACGCAGTCACCAATGTGAAGGAAGTGGAATGGTTTGACACAGTCACCAATGTGAAGGAAGTGGAATGGTTTGACAGAGTCACCAATGTGAAGGAAGTGGAATAGTTTAACAGAGTCGCCAATGTGAAGGAAGTGGAATGGTTTGACAGAGTCACCAATGTGAAGGAAGTGGAATAGTTTAACAGAGTCACCAATGTGAAGGAAATGGAATGGTTTGACACAGTTACCAATGCGAAGGAAGTGGAATGGTTTGACGCAGTCACCAATGTGAAGGAAGTGGAATGGTTTGACACAGTCACCACTGTGGAGCTTATGGTCCAAGCCACTGACATACGCATGCCGCTAAAAGAAGGGTTCTTGTTCCCAAAAATCTTACGTTAACTTGTCTGGTGGTGTTGTGCCATGGGTTCTTGATTCTGTGTGACATCTGCAGTACCCTGACCAGTCCACATCTGACCTCTGTTTGACCTCTGCTGTGCCATGACCAGTCCATACCTGACCTCTGTTTGACCTCAGCTGTGCCATGACCAACCCACATCTCACCTCTGTTGATCAGTGCCCGTCTAGTGAACTCGGAGTGAGAAGAATGTGATGGTGCTGGATGGGACATACACTGAAAACACCTGAGATAATTATAACTGGAGAGGCCTTTGTCTGGAATCCACAGAGCAACATAAATAAGAGAAAGAAGACATACAACACACATGATTCTGTTTCATCTCTGCAGTGCTACGGCCTGTCTACATCAAACGTTGGTGAACACTTCCCACTGGTCTTGATTCTGGAGTCAGGATATTCAACGTCTGTGACATTTTCCATTTCTTCGTTGTTGGTTGTGAGATGTTTTGGTTGACATGTATTTTCTGTCTAAGGACAACAACTTGTTTACAGTTCAGAAACAGATTGTGCTTGTCTCCGGCCAGACAGATCAAACCTTCTAACCCGCTAGCATTATTTTAGTGGAGGACTACAGATCTGAATTTTGAACATAAATGAACACACGTAGTATTATTTGGCGCTCACAGAAAGAGAAGAAGGAAGTAGAGATAGAGGCCACACTCTACTTCCTTCTTCTCCTTCTGTGAGCGCGAAATAATACTATGTGTCTTTATTTACGTACTGCCTCAGTGGCCTCAAAAAAGTTCTCCAATTGATTTTCTGATTTTCTGAGTTCTGAATCTGAATCTCCGCCAATCATAACTGGATCTAATCTGTCTCGGGTATCATCATGTTTGACATTTCCTGAGCAGACTTTGCCACGCCTTTTTCTGCCTGTCATCTCTAACTTAGAGGTCAGCATGGCCGAATGGGTAAGGGCGTTCGTTCCTAATTATCCGGTATGCTAATGCTGAGGTAGGGGGTTCAATCAGTACACCGTTCAGCCCTCTGCATTTATTGCTTATTTAGTGTTTACCGTCAATCATATAGCGACTGTTCACTGCTTGTAGCGAGCCAACGGCAATAAATGTACCATTTATTTTCCTCGCACACGACTTGCAAGTTTTCTTGTATGGTGTGCCAGAAGTACCCGATGATGCCTGTCAGTTGAGTTGTTGACAATGACCAATATTTTTTTCCCATTTGGCTAACACATTTTCCTACTTTTTATAAGTTTGGTCGAGATATTTATAAGTGTAAATGAAATATTACTTTATTTGGCCAACATTTTTTTCCTATTTGGCTAAGAAATGTTTCTACTTTTTATTAGTATGGACGAGGAATTTATAAATTTGGTTGAAATATGTCTTTATTTTGTCAATATTTTTGGCCCATTTAGCTTTTAGCATTTAGTTTCCTACTTTTTGTCGACATTTTTCTCACTTTTGTTAATAATTTTCTTGATTTGGTTATCACATTACTGAGTTGGCTAACTTGTTTTATTACTCTTCCATACATATTTCTTTGTCCTAACATCTTTCTTGCTTTTGTCAACAGTTTTTCTCAACTTGGCTAAAATATTGTCTAATTACCACCTCAATTTTTTTCTCAATTAGGTAAACATTGTTTTTACTTTTTCATACATATTTCTGAGTTTGACCATCATTGTTCTCAAACTGATAAACATTTTGCTTACTTTTCCATACATATATATATAACTTTGGTCGACATATTTCTTGATCTGGTCAAAATTTTTCTCTATTTGGCTTACACAATTTCTGACATTTTATATGTTTGTTTAAGATATTTCTTATTTTGACCATACTATTTTATATTTTTTAACATATTCTCTTATTTTGTTTGAAAATTTTCTCTTTTATTAGCTTCTTTCTTCCTTTGGCTTCAATATTTTATTGAACTGGCCGACATATTTTCATAGTTGTTATAAGTTTGGTCGAGATATTTCTTAAATTAGCTAATATATTTGTATTAATTTGCTATCGTATTTTCTTATTTCGGTCGAAATATGTATAAGTTTGGTTGGTATATTTCTTACTTTGGCCAACATTTTTCACCCATTTGGCAAACCTATTTCTTCCTTTGGCATATATGTTTCTTAGTTTGACTATCATTTTTCTTAATTCGACAAGTTTTTTGTCATTTTGGTAAATATTTCATTCTTATCTTGTCATTAATATTTCTTGGTTTGTTAATCATTTTACATATTTTATTACTTCGGTTGGCATATTTCTTGATTTGACTAACACGTTTTCTTACCTTTTTTTTAAAGTTTGGTCAAGTTATTTCGGAATGTGACCAACATTTTAATTAGTTGCGCTAAATAAATTTTCCTATATGGTTGATATATTTATAAGTTTGGTAAAAATATTTCTTGATTTGGCCGATATTTTTTATTGTTTTGGATAACATTATTTCCTATTTGGTTGATCTATTTATACGTTTGATTGAGATATTTCATATTTTGGTCAACATTTTAATTTATTTTTTGGCTGTCATTTTTTTCCTATTTTTGTAAGCTTTGTTGAGGTATTTCTTAATTTCGTCATCATTTCTATTAATTCGGTTAACATATTTTCTTATTTCGGTCGACATATTTGTTTCCTTTGGCAGACTATTTCTTAGTTTCGTTGAGATATTTTTGAATGTGGCGATATTCTTACTTTTCCATACGTGTCTCATAGTTTTGTCGAGATATTTCTTCTTTCTGCTCTTATTTTTCTTAATTTGGCTAACATATTTCTTTTTACATTGCTCCAAATATATTTTCCTTTGGCAGACTATATTTTTTTTATTTTGGTTGATTTATGTTTCTTAATTTGACCATTATTCTTAATACTTTGGCTAAACTATTGTCTTATTCGTTTGACATTAGACCTCTCCTGTATCTAATGGTCTCGTGTCTGAAAGACTACCTTCTCTTAGAGACCTTACTGTAAAGTTACAGACTAGGGATTAACTATTTGCACACGTTTTATATCTATATTACGTGAAAGATGTGACGTTATGATTTCAACATACAAGTGTCCTCTAAACTATCGTGAGAGTGTGAGAAAAATCCACAATGGAGTCTTTTTTTAAAACTATCATTGGGACTATCATTGATAGGCTACAATGTTACTATTAATTGGTTCTCTTGTAGCACTGGTAACACATGAGTGTGAAGCTATTGTTTTCTTACTGATGGTGAGTTACCCGTTGTTGGTAGCCCAATGTCATTCTTTGTAACGTGTAGGTGGTGTGTATGTCACCTAACATGCACTTTTGTATGGTTGTGAAGCGTGGCCAATGACCAGGCAAGGTGAGAAACATCTAATGGCAGTGGATATGTGGTTTATGAAGAAAATGCAAAGAATATCTTAGGTAGACAGAAAAATACCTGAAACATTTGATAACTGCTTAGTGAAAATAGACGGCGATGAGAAAAAATAAACTGGAAACCTCGGTGACAACTAGTAAGTTTAAGGGGGGATAGGTAAAATATCTGGATGACTTGATCACGTAGTATGTTCGAGAATAGCAGTCCAATCAATTCACAATATTCTTCTTAGAAACCACATCTCCGATGGTTGCAATAGTTTCCTAATTATTTCGTTGACACAAATAAGTTGCCAAGTCAGGAGAAAACTGGAGATGTCAGATAACAATTAAACATATTATCTTCAGCATGTTATTTAACTTATTAAGCAATGCCATAGAGGTCAGCGCTGCTGAAAAGTTTACAGCTACCTTAAACACTGACCATATTATCAGAAAATTAGGAGCTATGAATGGAAGCACCGTTGGGTGATATAACATCGTTAGCATTACATATAATATTTACAGTTTGTTCATAGGTGGTCTAAAATATATTCAGTAACAAAGACCAAGAAGCAACCACACGGATTGCCTTATTAGCACTGCCGTCTTCTTGAACTGGCGAAAACATTTAGGTTTGTTATAATGAGTAGTGAATGGACTTTCGTGGTTATAATCCTAACATCAAAATGTAAGGTCAGTGGTCAGACTGGTTACGGCTACACACACGGGGCATTTATGACATACAATCCGAGATCTCTGACGCCCATAACGGGATAGTATGAAATAGATTCAGTTGGTTAATTATATCGAGTATGCTGACTAGAAACCCGACGACTACAGAATACATCGCAGGGATGACGATTTATAACGCAGTCCCATTTTGACTGTTCAAATTTTAACTTTTTGAAATTATTAACATTTTAACTTGTTAAATTTTTGAATGTTTAGCGTTTATTTATATTGTATATTTATTTACTTTCCGACATTTATAATTTCTTTTAAAAATGTTAACATTTTATATGTTTGAAATTAAAATTTTTTAAATTTTACATTTTTGAATGTGTTTAAACTTTTGAATTTTTTCAATGGTTAAAATATTTTGCATTGTAGAATGTGTGACATTTTTACACGTATTGCGCTTTAACTGTACATTTCTGAATGTTTTATATCTTTTTTACAGTTGTAAAAAAAATTCTTTAAATTACAAAAAGGAAATTTTTAACTTTTCAACATCTTGAATTTTTGGAACATGTTAAACTTATAACTTCTTTAACTTTAATTGTCTGAAAGTTTTATAACTATTAAAAAAATTTGACTTTGTTAAAATTGACAACAAAAACTTTTTAAAACATCTAATACTTTTTAAAACTTTTTAAACTTAATATTTTTTTTTCAAATTTTAACTTTCTGAATTTCTTAAGTTGTAAAAGTTGTTTAAATTTCTTAAATTTTCTTTAAAAATGTAAATTGTCTAAATTTTTGATTTTATAACTTCTTAAACTTTAACTTTCTGAGTGTTTTTCAAAAAATGTTTTAACATAATTGAAGTTTTAAAAGAAAATTAAAATGTTCTTATCTTTTCAAACTTATTACTTCTGTAATTTTGAGTTCTTTAACTGTTTACACCCACCCACCGACCTACCGATCGCTTTTCCGATCATTTTTGTTATATTAAACACATATAATTTAAAATAGACATGTCGCGTATTATCTGTCCTTAGAAATATCAATAATCCAATCCGATAATGGGATTCGAACCCGTCACTTCCACATGGAACCTCGTTGAAGGAACAAGTGTACTTCAAGGTATGACCAAATAGACATAGGGCAACTAGCAGACCCACGCCACCACCTTTACAAACTGTTGATGCATTATCCATCGACCATACGGCACCACCCTATCGCCCTGTCTCTTAACAATCATCTTTTAATTTTTCCAACCTCACGGCTTATCCCCGACGACACCCCGTGGAGATCATAGTACTCCTAACCATTACACACCACCAATTGTCCCACCTCCCCCACGGCTCCCACGTCTCTTAACAATGAATCGCCATCTTATAAGTATTTCAACCTCCCACCCCCACCGCACCACTTAACAGCCATCTTTAATATTCCCAATCTCACCCACCCTCCTACAACCAATAATACCCGCCATATTAATAAATTCATTTTTTTTTATTAAAGAAAAAAACACTACGTAATAATGCAAAAGATCAGTCTGTTGGTTATTCATGAGTTATATCCCTTGGAAACTGACGTCACGCTGGGCCATACTAGGAAATATTCGGGATCTGGATCCCGAAAAAAGCGTGGCAAATGCGCATAAAATACTACTGTAGTTTGCTGTCAGCATTTTTGTTTAACCTGTACGCTGACAAACTGAGAAATGTCAGAGATGATATAAGCCTGGGAAGAGAGGAAGAGGATGACCAAAAAGAAGTTGGTTGCAGCATCTGGTGGATAATCTCCAGACGGGTATATCGAACGCGGGACATCTTGCTTATGATCGAAAGGCTTTCCAGAAGGTTTTCCGGTAGGTTGTTATGAGAACAAGGTTCCGCAAAGGACATGCTATTGAATTAATACGTTTTACATTCCGATCAGCGTCTGCTCCACATTGCCTGAGCTTGCTTTCTAACCGGGTGTATCTGACAGTGAAACGGGTCACTGCCCCTATCCACAGATGTCGGCGTTTACCGCTGTAGTTGCCGGTAACGGGTCGCTATTTTATACTTCGGAATTTAAGAAGAAAAAAAGAATGTATCATTGCTTACATTTTGCCTTAATTGTGAAACCAAATATAACGATACTTTTCTTACCCTCTATACCAGGATTACGACCAAAAGTGAGACCAAATGGAGAACTCGAACACAACAGCCTCCTTGACCAGTTAACAGACGTTTACACAATTACTTGGCAACTATTTATTGATTTTATTTCTTCAACGTCTTCTGGATTCCGTTATCCATTGGTTAGTGGTTTTCACAAACAAATGTTAAGATTTTATGCCACTGTAACTTGTACCAAAATAGTAGCTGTCTTAGTCGTTTAAAATTACGTAAACAGAAATCGCAATTTCTTTACTGAGATGTTAGTTGCATCGCAATCAACCCCAGTATTTTTTACCTATTATGATTTTCTAACATTATTTAACGTTCAGTAGTTTGTTATTGCTTTCTGACTGACAACACTCGTACCATTATTACAAATCAGCACAACGCGGTCTGTTTTTAAATTTTTGCAGATGATTGTGAACCTGCTATTGCCGGATTTTGAAACTCGTAGAAACTCGTAGTAGATGCGGTTGTTACACACAGTGAACAACTTGGGTTAGAATTCAATTGTAAGAAGACACAGATTATGGTCGTCACTAGGAAGAACGAAATACCACAATGTAATATACAAGTAAATGGGAATATTCTTCAAAAAGTGAATAGGTACAATTATCTCGGAAGAGTAATAAGATCTGATGGGAGATGCCTTGATGAGATTAGAACAAGAATCGCCATGGCAAAAGTAGCCTTTAGCAAGATGAACAACATACTGACCAATAAAAAGATGTCATTTGAAACGAGAAACAGAGTGTTGAAGTGCTACATAGAACCTGTACTAGGGTGTTGTGTGCTATGGCTTTCACATGTGTAGCCAATCGCTGGTCTAGGACCAGCTAGTGACTTCCGGTTTCAAGATGGCGACGGACGGTCGTGTTGTTTTGTGTTCGTTAACTTTTTCGCGTAGGGGATGGATTTATTCATCTCTTGCGTGTAATTGGTGTGCCAGGATGTAAAACCAGGAGTTTCTACTCAAGATCTGCGCGGGTGCTACGGAGTTCGTGCATCGAGCGAAGCCATCCTTGAGTGAATTTTCAGGAGCGTGTGTGGTTCTTAGCAGTCTGTGTTTACGTTTTTTCAACATGGCGGAACAACGTGTGTTTTCCGAGCGATCAGCAGTCAACATAACGAAGCGGCGTGGTAGTCGCGCAGGGAAAAAGAAGCAAGGTAAGCGCGGTGGCTTGAGACGTTTTAGACTCAAGTGTCACCGTCTAGGACTCAGGAACATCCGTATTCTATATTGGAACTGTGCCAGTGTAAAACAACGGGGCTCTATTTTAGAAACCCTAGTTTACAGGAAGCGACATTGTAGCACTCCAGGAGACGAGACTGGGCGATCAGCTACTCCGAATTGCCGGCTTCAAATGTTTCTACAACAGACGACATCTGGGAACGGCGATTCTCGTTCGCGACAGCATGGTGGACGTCAGAGCTAGACATGTCCAGTTGGGACAGTGACGATATACAAATACAGGCGTTGAGAGTTCATTCCAGTATACCATTCGTGTTGGTTAATGTTTATGCCCGCAATGCGAGTGTGGACGCCCAGAAGTGGCAGTGCTTAAGTGGCATATTAGGCCACGAGAGAAATGTTATTTTCTGTGGTGACTTCAACGCTAAAGGCAGATCATGGGGAAACACTTCCTCCAATACACAAGGGGAGGAGCTCGAGACTGCACTGGAAACCATCGACCTGGTTTGTATCAACAGTGGCTGTGTCACCAGGACAGCAAGCCGTCCAGGCGATGAGGACAGTGCTATTGATCTGGCGCTAGTTTCACCTTCACTCACTACAGTGTGTAGATGGGGTGTCCTAGGACACCATGGCAGCGACCACCACCCATTGCAGCATATTGGTGGAGAAAGGCAGAACCAGGCAGCACAAGCTAAAGGTAAAGACGTTCCAGTATGACAGTACAGGGCAAGATGTGGTGAGTAAAATAAGACGTGACAAGCGCAGAACGTTTCAGGGCAGGAAAAAAAGCTGGGAGCAGCCACCGTGGTGGAGTTTCGAGGTGGAGAAGGCTTGGGTGGATAAGCGTAGTGCTGTAAGGAGATGGCAAAATGCCAAGAAGAACAGAGCTGGTCATCCTAGTCCCTGCTTGCACTTAGAAAGAGAGATGCACACAAAAGTAAGCTATTTCAAAAAACTGGTCAAGGTGGTTAAAAGCGAAAAATGGGCAGAGGTGTGTCAAAGAGTAAGCACAGACAAGTCACTGAAATTGTTCTGGCGACTACATAAAAGCATGAGTGGTGTAGTCAAGAATAAGAGCATTTCTGACTTCCAAGGTGCTGACCTCATCTGGCAGAGGACTGACGAGGACAAGGGCAAAGCCCTCTTTGAACGCTACCTTGAGCAGAGCAACCAGACAGACATGGGAGGCCGGAATCTGGCCAAGGAGGTCACCTCAGACAGATGCAAGGCCCAGAACACTTCGGATGAAGACACAGTGACAGTGAAAGAAATCAAGGCTGTGCTTCGACGATCAAAAAACAGTGCTCCAGGTCCTGATGGCATAAGATACGACGACATAAATAGGTGTACCGACAATGAGCTAGAGAAACTAGCAGACATGTACAACAACAGTATAGGGAGTGCTAGCATCAAGGAGGAATGGTTACACAGCTATCTGATTCCCTTGCCGAAGCCTGACAAAGACCACAAAAAAATTCAGGGATATCGAATTATAACCATGCAGAATACAATAGGCAAGCTGCTGGAGAAGGTAATTGCCAGGAAAATATCAAGCCAACTAGAGAGGCAAGGTGTTTTCCCACCTACCCTGGGTGGGTACCGTCCAAAAAGAGAAACCTGGACCAATGCAGCAGTCTTTGCCCATGATGTCTATGAAGGTTTCCACTCAGGCACTGAAACCGTTGCTGCAGCGATTGATCTTGAGGACGCATACAACAGAGTACCACTGGATTTTTTAATGTTTCAGCTTCTTGAACTAAACGTAAGTCCATTCCTCCTTAGTTGGATCGCTGCAGCCCTCTTCCAACGGAAAGTAGTTTTTAGATGTGGCAGTTGGACTTCGGAACCAACAACAATATATCCTGGCCTACCACAGGGATCACCATTATCTCCGGTACTGTTCAACGCCTACACAGTGAGAATCACCAGTGAGCAGATCACTGGACCTGGCAGGACATTGTCATATGCCGATGATGTTTTAGTGTATCGTCAGGGTAAGGATAGAGAGGAGGTTGCTGTGGAACTACAAACCGAACTCAATCGCATAAGTACTTGGTGTGATGAAGCTGGGGCAATGGTCAACCCAACAAAGGCAACAGTGACTTGGTTCTCGTTGAATAATCATATTGTCAACAATCCAACACCAACTGTAATGCTGTGTTCAGAGACGGTGGAAAGAACGCAGGCAATGAATTACCTGGGGATACGGTTTGATCGAAGCCTTGCTTATAATGTGCACATAGACCAGGTGATAACAAAGGCCAAGCGGGGTTTGGCAGCGATGCGGGTGATGGCGGCAGCAAACTGTGAGCAGCGCCATCTATGTCTTCTGTACGAGGGGCTGGTCATGTCTGTTTTGGAGTATGCAATGGCAATCCTGACTGTCAGCCATAAGCAGATAGAAAGGATGGAAAGGATACAGAATGAAGCTATGCGCATTATTCTTGGATGTACAAGAGATACAGCATGCAGGGCGATGCGCTACCTTCTTGATTTTCCAACCATTGAAGAGAGAATGCAAGTTTGCAGGGCACGCGCCTACCTCAGAATTAACGCAAACACACAGCATCCACTGCATAGTGAAATTAGGAAGGTGAAGGGCAGCAGGTTAAAAAGAGGACGGTCGTGGATGGGTCAAGCCGAAGACATTCTTCAACAGGTGTGTTCACTTGAGGACTTAGAACCTGGCGAGGAGTGGGTGCAAGTGCCAACAGACTTCTGCACATCCTTTTCAGTTTGCATCCAACTAGATAGAAAATGCAGACAAGAAAATCCGGCTGCTGTTGAGGCTGAAGTACAAGCGTTGATTTTCGAGAATTCGCTAGACAGTGACGCGGTCATCTACACAGATGGGTCGGTCGTCCGACATGTGAGAAGCTCATGGGCCTTTACAGCTCGGGCCGGAGGGAGAATTGTGAAGGAGGACTCTGGTGCTTTCACTGAAACCACAAGTAGCCTGACCATGGAAGTCATGGCAGTAAGTAAAGCAATAACATGGCTCGAGACACAGACATTCACTAGGGCTTGTTTCCTTAGCGACTCAATGAACATGATCAAGAGGATAGAGGAGGGGTCGATCCGAAGAGAATGGTTGCTGCCTCTGAAGCGGTCTCGGCTGGCAAAGATTAGTTTCATCTTCGTGCCAGGGCATGCGGGAGTACAAGGAAATGAGCGGGCTGAGAAGCTCGCAGGTGAGGCTACTGTGGAGGGCAGACGCGCCATGGACCAGGCTGACATTCTGAATGCTCTACGAGAAGTGAGACTTTTGCAAGAACCAAGTGATGACTGTGAATCTACAACAATGGCCAGACTGCTAGAGCAGCAAATTAAAAGAGGGGTGGCCAAACAAGAACACTACGCAGGAAGCCAAAGAAGATTGATAAACCAACACAGAACTGGCGTCGTTAGCCGCTACACGCTGCGGGATTTGCTGAGGAGGGGATCCGAGCACTTATGGACTGAATGGTCCGATGTGCAACGAGGATGATCTGTCGAATAACTAACTAACTAACCTGTACTCTTATATGGATGTGAAGCTTCGACAATGAGCAGTCAGGCTGAAAAACTAGTTGTATGGTTGTAGAAATGTAGTTTCTCTGGAAAATGCAAAGAATACCATGGACAGGCAGAAAGACCAATGAACAAGTCCTTCAAGAAACAAATGAAGATCGTAAACTGATTAGAGACATTAGGCGTAGACAGTCACAATTTTTTGGGCATGTTATGAGAAGAAATGATTTGGAGAACTTGGTGACAACTGGTAAGATCGAGGGGAACAGACCAAGGGGAAGACCTAGAAGCAAGTACCTGGATGGCTTGGCCTTGTGGCATGTTCGAGACAGAAACACGGAGCTGATTCACGACTCTGGTGATCGAGTGAGATGGCAGAACATGACTGCCCACGCTTACCGGCATGGCACATGATGGATGGATGGAAACTCGTTGGCCATTCCTTACCCACCGACGCTGCGGTCACAGTGGCTTAAAGGTTTAACACTCTTGCACTAAAACTTCCTTGCGCTGATGTGTATTGTTTATTCCACACATTGGTCAGTTGGGCATAAACTTCTTTCAGAAAGCAATGGCAAACTACAGAACACACAATTGCTTATAAAATCAAACTGATGTTGATGGCGACGTTCTGCAAAGGACATGCAACATTTACAAAAAATATAAATTAAAATAGTAATAAAAGCATCCAAAAGTAATGAAAAGTATACAACGGTAATTACAATTATCCAAAAGTAATGATAAGTATACAAAAGTAATGAAAAGTATCCAAAAGTAATGACAAGTATACAAATGTAATGAAAAAGATAAAATGTTTGTTTACTTTTTGTAATTAATGGAAACACTCTGAAGATTGGTTTGAATTGAAAAAGCTGTCTTTAATATACTGGTTAATGCCCTTATGTTTTTGTCTTGATTGTATTTACCGACCTTGTTTAGTTATTCTATGTTATTTGTACACATGTAACATCGAGCAAGTGACATTGGTCTTCCGTGTTGTCACATTTTACAAGCTTTTTATTGTCAAATTATATAAATAATAATGTTAGAGGAAAGATTGATTAATTTATATGTTATTATTTTATGGTAATTGGTGATTAATGGTAAAAGGTAAATATATGAATAAAAGGTAAAAATCGGTAGATGGTAAATGTTTAATTTGATGCTGTTTGTGTTAATTATCTTGTTGAAATAATCTATCATGCTGCTTTGCTTGCGTCCCGCTGGCTGTGAACTCCAGCGTGAAGTCCTGTATGTCAGGATGAAGACACCCTGTTGTCCAACATCAGTGTGGTGTCATACCGGACTGAGGTCTGCGTGAGTATCCGTTGTTCCATGTCTGGCTTATTGGTGTGCAGACTGGTGGTTCCTCGCCATGCAGGCAGACACTCTCCGACTTCGGAAGAATCAGCGATCCTACTACGTCAGCCAGGACCCCGACGGGACCTGTTGCCCAGTTCTAGGACGTGTCAGTAGGTCTTGGTCCGTTTAGAACCTGGCCCTGGTGCCTTGGAAACACCTCTGCGTCCCATAATCTATCATAATTTGAGAGATTGTAGTCTGTAAGGACCAATAAACTAAAGTGTTTACAACACTATACAGGATAATAATAGCTTCCTGTCAGTTTTTATTCTGTGGTGTGCCACGTATATTGAACGACAGAATATCAAATGGTTCGGTCATCTCTCTAGAATACAACACCATAAACTACCAGCACTGGCGCTACACAAAATAAGAACAGATAAGAGAGTAAGAGGGCGAACGAGAAGAAAATTTATTGACAACATCAGAGGCATTATACAATCACACGGAATGACACTATCCAGTGCCACCCGTCGACCTACTGAATGTCAACAAGGCCTCCCAGGAAGCCTGACGGCAAAAGTGGAAGATGATAATGATGTTTTCAGCGAGAAAATAAGTGTTGAAGTGCTACATCGAACTTTTGCTGTTATATGCACGTCAAGCATGGACGATAAGCAAACTTGCCGGGGAAAATCTTCTGGCATTGAAAGTGTAGTGTGGGAGGATGAAGAAAGGAATACCATGGACGGACAGCAACACTGATGAGACAGTTCTTCCAGACACAAATACAATGAATAAATCATCACAACACGAGAAGAGGACTTGGTCAGCTGTAATAGAACACGACCACGTGTGTCAATGTCGAAGTTGAGGTAAAAATTTTATACAACACACAAATAGACACACACCGATACAAGTATATGAAAGTAGTTCAGCATGGCCGAATGGATAATACAGCTGGCTCTTAAACTTCCTGTTTGCTGATGCCGAGGTAGCGGGTTCATCCCCTACACAGATCAGTTGGACTGAAATGTTGACTTCTCGTTCTTGACTTGGGGAAGGAAATTACAAGTACCTCAGAATTTGGAGTGGATTCGCCTGATGGCGAGGGAGACTGGTAACAGGGTAAGTAATCCCTACACAAAAACCTATCCAGTGTACTAGAAGTTGAAGCACGTTTATGAACTACGCTCGTGTTCAAAGCGAGCGAATGCATATATATATATATATATGTGTGCGTGTGTGTGTGTATGTGCGTGCGTGCGCGTGTGTGTTCTGTGTGTGTGTGTGTGTGTGTGTGTGTGTTTTACCCATCTGTTTCCTCTTGCTTGCTTGCTTGCTTGTGTTCGCTGGCTGTGAGCTCCTGTATGTCGGATGAAGGCATCCTATTGTCCAACATCAGTGTGATGTCATACAGGACCTGAGGTTTGCGTGAGTATCTGTTGTCCCACGTCTGGCTTATTGATGTGCAGACTGGTGGTTCCTAGCCGTGGAGGCAGACACTCTACGACTTCGAAGAAATCAGCGATCCTACTACGTTAGCCAGGACCATGAAGAGACCTATTGCCCAGGACTCGCGACTAGGACATGTTATTAGGTCTTGGCCAGTATATGTTTCTTCTTTATGGACTTGATACGGTGTGGGTGACTACCTCGTGGAATGTCATAAAGAAACAATTTAAATCTGTCAGCTGATTCAAGAAATTAAACATAGTAGAGATTTGTATTGCGCAAACTATGCTGAGAAATCAATTGTAACACGTAGTCACCACCGCAAAAATGATGGAAAAATAAACAAGGTGAAAAAACAGTGATAAATGGCTGGATGGTTTGGTCATATGGCATGGTGCAGACAAGAACACAGTCCTGATCCACGACTCTTGTGACCGTGTGGATGGCAGAGTTTGATCGACCACTCTTACCGGCTTGTCACTTGGCAATGTTGATGTTTTTCGTAAATCGAGTTTTGTTCAACATTATTACCCTTTTTATATATGTGTTCTGTTCCTTTGTCCTTTTATTTCTATCTTGGGACATTGTCATACGTGCTCCGTCCTCATCTTCAACAACCAGTAAAGAGTTCCAACACTAATGATACCAGTAGCAGTCTGATTATGTGTCCGACTGGCCTGTCCTGGGAGTCCTATTTGTCGGCCAGATCCTCTTGTCACTCCCTGCAGCACAATTCCCTCTAGAGCGCTCCCAAACTAGAAACAGGATCCGAACAGGCCCCTGACCACATCTGTGTTTGAGTGGCACCAGTTTCCTGACTTTAGGAGAACAGAGAAAGTAAATCTGCTTTCTGTTGTAAAAACTGACTTCTGTAAAATTCACGAAAAACAATACTTCGGATAGATAGGGCCCGTTGCCTTGGGTTGGATCTATCTGGAGCAGGGATGGGACCTCCAGCCCGCGTACCATATAAGACCAGCGACATAATTTGATCAGGCCTGCCAAGGCGACCGCAGGCGGGACTCTACATTCAGTAAATTTATGAGCGGTGTTTTCTTTTTTTTCAAGGTAACATACTGCTACCAGCAATTCTTTCCAAAACTGTCCATCAAACAACAGTTTCCTGTGCTCCACTCTGGACCAGCAGTTGCGAGTAGCAACATCATCAGTACCAGCTAACAAGACACGCCTCAACACAGAGACGCAGTCCCAGCCATTACCCTGGCTTGAGTTAGTTAATTGTTTCACCAAATACAGCAGTCCTATAATAAACAAATGAAAGCCGTAAACTGATTATAGTAATTAGACGTTGACAGTCATGATTTCTGGGCACGTTATGAGAAGATATAAACTGAAGAACTTGGTGACACATGGCAAGATTGAGGGGAAAAGAACAAAGGGAATGAAGAGAAGTAATATCTGGCTAGCTTGGCCACATGGCATGGCCGGGACAAGAACACAGAGTTGAATCACGACTCTGGTGACCGTGCGAGATAGCGAAACATGGCCGCCCACGCTTATCCTCATGATACATGGCGATGATGAAATACAGCAGTCTAAATTGCAAGTTTATAATGTTCTATGACCCGCGAGTGATGTTACAAACATCCCCCAAGAAAACTCTGGAAGCGAAAAGGTTCACTGCCGCTGGCCTAGATGAGACCCCTTGCTTCTTGAGAAACGATAGTTTATAACATTGTGATTCAAGAAGGTTGTAGTTGTAGTAACTACAACTCACAACGTTAACATCATCATCATCATCCTCTTCCACTTCTGCCGTCAAGCGTCGTGGGGAGGAATAATTTGCGTTCCAGCACTCGGTGGGCGGCACTGGATAGTGTGATTCTGTGCGGTTGTACAATGTCTCTGATGTCGTCAATCAATATTCTTCTTGGACGTCCTCTTGGTCTCGTCGCAGATGATCTTTTATGTAAGGCCAGTGATGGTAGTTGCTGATGTTGCATTCTAACGACATGGCCAAACCACTTGATCTTCTGTCTTTCAATCAATAAATGTGGCACAAGGTGTTGATCCCACAGTCTGTCTGATAGTAGCATTTCTTACTCGGTCTCGGATTGTTAAGTTGGAAGCTCTCCTCAGGCATCTCATTTCGCAGGTGTTGATTTTGCGAAGGTGTAATTTGGATAATGCCCAGGTCTGAGATTGGTAGCATAGGGTTGGTGTGAATATGCTGTTTATTATCTGTCGTTTTGCGGACATGGGTATGTTTCGATGTTTCAACGTTAACGAATGTGAGATATCAGACCGATTCGCGCTGTAAATGTTCGTCCACAATGGATGCATGTGAACACATAGTCATTTCCACCATCATGCACCATCTTACGTCTCAGACGCTCAGTATGTGACTTATCTGCAACCAGTTTCTCCTTTGTCTTTATTCCATTTCTGATCTTTGCCTTCCACCCTACCAGTTCAGCGGCGACTTGCTCCCAATGTGCATTATCAATGCCTGTATCAATCATGTCCCGCTTACACACATCTTTGTATCGAAGTAAAGGAAGACCCTGAGATCTCCTACCCATACGTATTTCACCAAGAAAGATGTCCTTTGGTATTCTACCATCATACATCCTACTAATGTGTCCTATCCATCTTAGTCTACGAAGACTGAGCATGGAATAAACTGTCACACAACCTGATCTTTCCAATACTTCAATATTTGTGATTTTATCTTGAAACTTAATACCAAGTATTCTTCGCAGACACCGCATATGAAAGCTGTTTAAACGTTTCTCTTGGTGTGAGTAAGTTGTCCAGGTTTCACTGCCATACACTAGAGGATTCAAGCTGCATACATATGCGTGCTCAGGTCGGACATATTTACTTGTGACGTGTATACCCACTTGTGTCCCACTCCCCGAAAAGAGAAACTCAGAAACAATTTGAAAATCTAACTGTGTTTATTCATGAAATAATCAAAAACATTTACTTCCAGAATGACAACATCTCTGTTGTGTTGTCTTTGTTCTTGATACATATTGTATTGTTTGTATTATATAAAGACGGAGTTGAGGTGCCCATTGGTCTAATAGTTAGAAGATTAAACTAGTGGGGTCGCCGCAAACTGTGCAGGTTAGGGTTTTCTTTTACCCCTGAACAGAAAAAAAAAATCCATGACCTTACTGAGATGCGAACCCTGGTCTCTCAAATCGGGACCCAACGTTCTTGTCACACGGCCAGAAGCTCCTCTTGCGGCCCGGTGGTGACGTGATCGAACCCCCTTGATGCGGCAACTGATATCACTGCCCTGGGTTACTATGACAACCCAGCCAATAATGGTCCCAGGACATTTCATGGGAAGTCAAGGCGGCTCACAGATAATGACGACACCAGCCGTCGAGTGTTCTAAACATACGGACTATAGCCATATACCCTGCATATCTCGTGGCGTGGAAGGGAGTCCCTTGCTTGACTTTTGTTAGTCAAATCTTAGTTGGTCAGAAATGTTGACTTCTCGTACTTAAATTTTGTTAGTCAAATCTCAGTTGGGCAAAAATGTTGACTTCTCGTCTTTGACTTGGGGACGTAAATTATAAGTACCACAGAAAACAGAGTAGGTTTGCTTTATGGCGAGAACATGGATAATAGGGAAAGCTAATACACACGCAAAAATAAATTTAAAAAAAAAACAGATCAGTGCACTAGAAGTATTAGCACGTGTAAGGACTAAGCTTGAGTTCAAAATTAGGTGAAAGCAACAATCTACAGGTCGCAAATAAAACTAGGTCAACATAACAGTATATCTGGTCATAAACAAAACTAGGTCAGCATAACAGTATACCTGGTCATAAACAGAACTAGGTCAACCCAACAATATAGCTGGTCATAAACAGAACTAGGTCAACCCAACAATATAGCAGGTCATAAACAGAACTAGGTCAACCCAACAATATAGCAGGTCATAAACAGAACTAGGTCAATCCAAAAACTATTTCAATTTAACAATCTAACTGGTCGTAAACAAAACTAGTTCAACCTAAAAATCTAGCTGGTCGTAAACAAAACTAAGTCAACCTAAAAATCTAGCCGGTCATTAGCAAAAAAGAAAACCATTGTCTGCAGGGATTGAAACTGCATCACAGAGACGATAGGTTAGTACTCTAACCAGCACATCCATTGATGATAATCACCAGTAGGAGAACGAACGAAAGAACGAATTTTATTTTTCAAAGATCACAAATTGCGCACTTGGTCCGTCTTACATTCGGCCTTTCCAATCGCTAATCATTCGATCATAACTTGTGCATGTTACATTCACATAGGAGAAAAAAACATTGTCAAATGAATGTTGTAAGCATAAACAATACATATTACCATGTTATGAGTGTAGCGAAATCCATCGAGTTCCATCTGAATTTCAGGTCTAAAAATAATCCAACCTCAGTTTAGATGGCGGAACACTACCGCTTGGGTTTCCTGGGTCAACGGACTTATGTAAACCAAACAACTCGGTGCAAAAATAGAAACGCTAAATAACATTTCACGAGTTGTAACACCGCTCACATTATGATTTATAATATGCAGGGGAAATCTTGAACCCCGAACTATTCAGGTTCGAGAGTTTACTATTTTGGAGTTGTCGCGATTTCCGGGGAAAACAAGTTATCATCTTGTACTCATACTGACAAGACGTTTGTTCGATGCTGTAGTCCACACTTGACAACCCGTCCCATAGTTACTGCATATTACGTTCTTCAAAGAAATCTACAGTGTATTATTCCGATTATTCCGATGGACAAATTGTGTTTTCCTACAGAGAACTTAATTGCCAGTAATTTAAATTAACATTTAACTTTAAGATGAAGTATTCGTTAAGGGAAGTTACTGGCATTTTGTACGGAAGCCGAAGTCACACCGGCATGCACACATTGAGGGCCAACGGTGGTTGAACAGATGGAACGCCTAATCGGTCGATTCTCCAGTTATACAGTTTATATGTATTTACGCAATGTCTACATTGTTTTCCAAACTCAAGGAGCTGTAATTGGAGTATATTCATGATGGGATGGAGGTGGGGGGATAAGAATATAATTATTATTCCGACATCAGCTATTGCCGTACCTTAGCAGGAATATATTGATTAGCTTCCTTAGGATCAGAGAACCTATTCCTGATTATATCAAGTTATCAGGAGAGAGGTTTAAGGAATTTAATACTTCCCTAACTTAAACCTTCTAAATGGGGTAATCACAGATGTAGCAAACAAGAATCTCTTCTTCTCTTTGAACACGGTCAGAAAAGGAGGAGTATATTCTTTGGGGATGAAATGAAGATAGTTGATACAAAGATTACACAAGTAATTACACACACTACAACTTCTTCAGCAAACCCAACATCATCAGAATAGTCCAAAGACTACTATCTGATAATGTAACGTCAGAAGAGACGCCTCTTTCCTAATTTAAAGGAAACCTACATCATTAATAATTAAGAATGAAAGACAAGTGTGTGAATAGATCAGAAGAAAGAGGTTCTTGTATGAATGGGTTCATGTCTTTAAGAGCTGTCTCGCCGAGATGGGCCTCTTCAAGGCGAGATGGCGTTCTACAAGACAAGGCTTTTCCAGTCGACCTCCGGTTAGACGAAACTCTATACTTGATGCAGTCTACTAGTAAAGCCATGGGATCAGGTAGTCATGAATGAGAATGATTCAACTATGTGATTCTAATGGGATGTCGAATGAAGTCTCCTTTTAAGTATGAAGGTGAGATATGGCAGATGAGTTTCATCAAGTTGTGTATTTCAGATTCTCCCTTTCTGGTTTGTGGATTCATCGAGGGATCAACATGGCAGATGTATCCAGTTTTGATGATGTACATCAACGTTCATCGGTTGATCAATTTGATCAACCTGGCAAAGTATCCATTGTTTTAAGGGGGAGGGGGTGAGGCGGATTGTGTACATCAATATTCATCTTTTGATCAACCTGGCCGATGTAGTCATTGATCATTTTTGACCGCAACTTTCAGCATATAGTCAACATGGCTTATTTTGTGGTCAACTGAAGCTATAATTCACCAGTAACTAAATTGCTTAGTATTCCATCCATCCATCATGTGCCATGCCGGTAAGCGTGGGCGGTCATGTTCTGCCATCTCACTCGATCACCAGAGTCGTGGATCAGTTCCGTGTTTCTGTCTCGACCATGCCACAAGGCCAAGCCATCCAGATACTTGTTTCTAGGTCTTCCCCTTGGTCTGTTTCCCTCGATCTTACCAGTTGTCACCAAGTTCTCCAAATCATTTCTTCTCATAACATGTCCAAAAAATTGTGACTGTCTACGTCTAATGTCTCTGATCAGTTTACGATCTTCATTTGTTTCTTGAAGGACTTGTTCATTGGTCTTTCTGGCTGTCCATGGTATTCTTTGCATTTTCCTCAGAAACCACATTTCTACAGCCATCAGATGTTTTTCAGCCTGGCTGCTCATTGTCCAAGCTTCACATCCATATAAAAGTACAGGTTCTATGTAGCACCTCAACACTCTTTTTCTCGTTTCAATTGACATCTTTTTATTGGTCAGTATGTTTTTCATCTTGCTAAAGGCTACTTTTGCCATGGCGATTCTTGTTCTAATCTCTTCCAGGCATCTCCCATCAGATGTTATCACTGTTCCGAGATAATTGTACCTATTCACTTGTTGAAGAATATTCCCATTTACTTGTATATTACACTGTGGTATTTCGTTCTTCCTAGTGACGACCATAATCTGTGTCTTTTTACAATTTAATTCTAACCCTTGTTGTTCACTGTGTGTAACAACCGCATCTACTAAATTTTGCAGGTCCTGTTCATTGTCTGCAATTAATACTGTATCATCTGCATATCTAATGTTATTGATGCATCGTCCCCCAATGTTGATTCCTTCCATATCTTCAATATTTCTGAAAATATTTTCACTGTACAGGGAAAACAGATCTGGAGACATTACACATCCCTGTCTCACACCTCTCTTAATAGGCTGATATTGGCTTATTTCATTATCAACTCTTATGGCAGCTTGTTGTTTCCAATATATGTTTTTTACAAGTCTAAGGTCTTTCCCATCAATTTGTAGATCTTCAAGCATCCTTATCATGTTGACATGTCTCACTTTATCAAAAGCCTTTGTGTAGTCAATAAAGCAAAGGTGTAGATCTTTGTTTACTTCTATAGAACGTTCGATTACGGTTCTCAGTATATACACAGCATTTACTGTACCCTTGCCTTCTACAAACCCACATTGTTCTTCTCCTATTTCAGGTTGTATTTTCCTCCTCACTCTTTGCATGATAATTCTTAGCAAAATCTTCGTGATGTGACTCATTATACTAATTGTTCGATGTTGATCACATTCCAAGGCTCCCTGATTTCTTTGGGATTGCAATAAATACAGAAGTTACATAACTCCTGAGGTATACTTCCAGTATCATATATTGTATTAAGCAGACTGGTAACTTTATCTATTCCATATTCTTCTAAAGCATTAATCATTTCTGTTGTGACGCTGTCTGAACCGGGGGTCTTGCCAGATTTCATATGGTTAAGCGCATTCTGAACCTCCATCTTTAAAATTGCTGGTCCTTCATTATTATTTTGAACATCATACTGTTCGTCTCTGTTATCGTCATAAAGGTTTTTCACATAATCTGACCATTACATGTAAGATCTGATCTTTTTCTATTATGACTCTTCCATCTTTTGTCTTTAGGCAGCCTGCTGATGTACGTGTTCTTTGATTAGTAAGCTCCTGAATTCTTTTGTGCATTAGTTTCGCATTTTATACTGTTGTGTTGTTTTTCAATTTCTGTGCAATTTTTCTCAAGCCATGTTTCTTTTGCCTCCTTACATAAGGTTCTGACTTTTCTGTGAATTTCTTCATATTTGGCAGGATTATTTTTGTTCTGTCTTCTTGTTTCCATTAGTTGCAAAATTTCTTCAGTCATCCATGTCTTACGGCCCACTTTCTTTACTTTTGGAATAGTTTTTTCTGCTGCACAACTGATTGAATTCTTCAGCATTTCCCATTGATCATCTACATCTTGAAATAGGATCTCTAGATCAGACAATAAATCAAATTTGTTCTTTACTTCTATGTTAAAATTATCTTGTATTTCTTTGTCAGTTTTCAATTTGCACAAGTCAATATTTAGGGTTTCCTGCTGTATACTTGACTTTCTTTAACTTAACCCTCAATGTGCAGTAATTAATCTGTGATCACTGTAACAGTCTGCATTTGGAACTGTTTTTACAACTGTTAACGCATTTCGAAACCTTTTGCTAATCAGGATGTAATCTATCTGGTTTTTAATCCTGCTGTCTGGACTCCTCCATGTCCATAATCTTCTAGGATGTTGTTTAAACCAGGTGTTTCCTACCACCATTTCTTGTTCTTTTGCCCATTCTACAAGTAAGTGAACACAACATGATTTTCTTGGCATCTGTAAAGAAGGTAGTTTGGCATTGCTTTCCTTCCCAGCAGTGACCATACTGGTCATTGACCGTAGCCATTGTCTCCTCAAAAAAGAGATCCTCTGCCTACCGTCGTGAAGGTGGAGACCATAACCTACAACTATCTGTCGGCTGCTCTCCATCTTCATCCACCACCTGCACCCATGGCTTCACGTAACCCTGATCGGGGGGCTAAACGGGTACTCCACCTTGCCCAAGGGTGTCCCGTAGGCTAGCGGAGGGAAGGAGGCGCCTTACTTCTCCTTTGATAGGGGATACCCCTACCTCGCTACCCTAGTATTCAGGCATGTAAATTTGGTTTGAACTTCACCTACTTCTAAAGCCTATTATTAAGATGGCATTGACAAGTGAGAGTCGAGTGTGAATGAGAGGGCTTACATATTTTGACACTCGTATTATTTGTGTGGACTGAAAGAGAGGTTGACTTTACCTAGTTCCGCAGGGTCGAGACACTTACATTATAGTGCGCGCACAGGAATGGACTATTGGTCTTCAGATAAAGAATGTAGCTTATGAGAAAGTGAAAGATCTATATACAATAATTATAATCATATCTGAGCAGGAACATGGTTTCATGGTTTCGTTGTGGCAGTTGAGTAAGATATTTTCTAAAATTGACATAAACATGGTGAAGTAAGCAATGCACGCATTTTCAAATTGTACATGTTAAAATCAAGTAGCAATAAAAATGATAATATAAAAGATAAGGGTACAAAACAACATGGAATAGCATGAAACATGACATGCATGCCATCAATTCTCTCTGAACATATTGAACAAGAAGAGTGTCAAAATATACACCAGTAACCAACGAGGAAGTTCTCGTCACGGCTACACTTGACGTACTTCTCAAAAGAAGAAGAAGACGAAGAAGAAGAAGAAGAAGAAGAAGAAGAAGAAGAAGAAGAAGAAGAAGAAGAAGAAGAAGAAGAAGAAGAAGAAGAAGAAGAAGAAGAAGAAGAAGAAGAAGAAGAAGAAGAAGAAGAAGAAGAAGAAGAAGAAGAAGAAGAAGAAAGAGAAGGTGCAGGAGAAGAAGCAGGATAAGGACTAAAAGGATAAGGAGATTTCATTGATATGACCTGTAATGTTGTCTGGATGTGAAACATGGACAATCAAATCAAATCAAATCAAATCAACTTTATTTTAAATTTGAATTGATTTGATTTGATTTGACAATGATAAGATAAGGTGACAAATATCTAATGATAGTGGAAATGTGGTTTCTGAAGAAAATGTAAAGAATACCATGGACAGACGGAAAGACCAATGACCAAGTCCTACAAGAAACAAATGAAAATTGTAAACTGATTAGAGAAATTAGTCGTAGACAGTCAAGAGTTTATGGATATGTTATGAAAAGAAATAAAGTGGGGAACTTGGTTATAACTGGTAATCTTGAGGGGAAAAGAACATGACGAATAAAGAGAAGTAAATAAGTGGATGGCTTGGCCACATAGCATGGTCGAGACAAGAACACAGAGCTGATCCACGACTCTGGTGATCCTGTGAGATTGCGAAGCATGACTACCCACGCTTATCGGTACGGCATGTGGCATCGGGTGTGTGGTCAGACAGGTTTAGATACCGCAGCACTGCTCTCAATAGACAACACAAGTACCATTTAATACATATAACACAACACAGCACAAGAAGAAGAAGGAGGCGGAGGAAGAGGAAGATGTGGTGGCTGTGGTAGTCGAGAAGAAGCAGCAGTAGCAGCAACAGCATGAACAGCAGGAACAGCATGAACAGCAGGAGCAGGAGGAGGAACAATAAAAAGAGACGGAGATCGAGTAGACACATGTTAATATCAGTGTCATTATGTATTTTCATAAATGTTAACATGATTTACTACAGGTTGTCTTTCAAGCAGTCGTGATGACTCTGGCATGTAATGACTCGTCTCATTATTTGACACAAAAATAATGTTTAAAAAATAAGGTATACAGTTTTAATTGTATATAAATACAATTTTAATTAAAAGTTTTAAAATATGTATAAAGTTGTAATTTCATGAAGTCTTTCAGGCACTTTGTAGTCACTCTGGTAGTGCAAGGTATTGACAGCACTCGCCCCAGACACCCCATCTCCCGCTTTCCCCAAGTTCTTGTTAATTTGTTTAGCCTTAACATATCCTTAAGTGTGGCACTTCTGACGCGAGCATGCACCAATATCCAATTCCGGCATCCAGTGTCGTGTTCACCACCAGACATCTGCAAGAAGCCAATGAAGACATCTGATGGAGAAAGACGCCCAGGCACATCTTAGCTTCTGCGGCCACACTCGTTCTTCAACAATCACTGCTCTTTGACCCCGGGTGAATAATTGATTGCAATGTACTCAACCTCTGGTTCAGCGTTTGTCGTCATGGGGGTTACCTTTCCTACGGGTTTCTTTGCTGGTATTATCTCCGGGTATGTTGTTTTCTTATTGATCTCCACAGCCACATACACCAGACCGTCATCATTTACTGTCCTGTAATTGTTCTTCTTCTTTCCTTGAGTGTTTTCCTGTTTGTTTGTCGAACTTGCTTTGACCTGAAAATTTAAAATGAAAATATTAGAATAGACATCCGTATAAATAAATCATGGACAAATAGCAAACACGTTGGGAATTATGTGGAAGCTGGGGAGATGTGATTCTGTAAAAGAATTATGAGAACGCCGTGGACGGATAGACAAAGTAATGAAGATATGTAGAAAGAAGTAAACTCACAAAGAGAACTGGTTACTCGCATCAGCAAATACAGTTCACTTTTGTTGGACATGTCATGAGATTATGCCGCAACAAAAGCATTGTTGTTGAAGTATCATTTTTGAGAACACGTCTTTCCGGTGGCAACATAGGAATGCGAAATAACGACCGGTTAGTAATCATTAAAGAAGAACATTTGGTATTTTAAGCTGCATCTTTTCAGAAATATTCTTAGAGTTTCGAGGCAGTTCATAATTAAAATTACATGTATTGTTTGGCGCTCACAGAAGAAGAGGAAACAAGCAGATGTCAGAGGACACACTAGATAACATATCAATTGAAAGCTATAGTTACCGCTAATCTCCAATTAACGATAGCGCCTTGCTGTAGGAACAAGTGTATTTCGACGTACGAGCAACTAGACACCCGTAACCAACCTTCTATTCATATTGTCGAAGACCGATAAGAAACAAAAATATTTGTGGCGTTGGTGATCATGTCTGTCCACAACCTTCTGTTTCATGTACGCCAATCTTCTTATAGTCCATTCCGTGTGGCGTTGGTGATCATGTCTGTCCACATCCATCAGTTTCCTGTACTGCCAACATCGGCCTTTTGGCTAAGATCAAAGTATAGTCATCTGAGCTTTGATCTGACCTTGGCCACTAGCAGAGGCGGTCATCCTAATGACAACACAGGGACTTGGAACCTCATGTGGTGGCGGGAACCACGATCCCTATTTTTTTTTTTTTTAAACATGTCTAATACTGATTTTCCTCCATGTCATGATGTCAAACTGTCCATCATCTCTTCTCATGGTCTTGAAATGACAAAAATACAAAACAAACATACAACAACAACAAGAAATCAAAATAAACAACTAATCACCGACAAGGAGAAGGGAACAAATATAACTTACATTAGCATAAACATTATCCGGATCTGCAGCCGCACTGGTGTCAGGGACACCAACATTTGAAACATTCTGATACACGCTTGCCAGTTCATTGTACACTTGCTCAGTGTTTTGTTTCTTGTGACCTGGTTTACAGTAAACAACACAGCGTGATTAAAACAAACATGCACGACCTGAATTATAAACACGTCTATCTTTGTTTTAATCAAGGGCGTGTCTTCCTCTTGGCTCCTCTGTAGAGGGAAGCGTGCCATATCTAGTTATATACCTAAAAGGTCAGCATGTCCGACTTCAGCATTATATTTGTGTCAGGTCTGCCTCCACTAGACAGTTTCTATCCCAAGTTACGGACTCTATCTACCCGTGGATAGACACTCTTTTCTGACAACTTTGCCAGAGGGGCGACTTTAGGGCCAACTCTTTGCTATTTCCTTCCGTCGTAGGACTTTTTATGTGCGCCAATTATCCTTTTGTTTCCTTTTATGTGTATTAACCTCTGTTGTTTTTTCTTTCCTTGTTGATTTTAGCTAACTTTTTCTTTATTGCCAAGAGAAATGATCATTGTTATTTTACGTTTATAGTTCTCTTTATTGTATTTATTGTTTTTGTTGTCTTATGAATAGTGTTCTTTGCTGTTTTATTTGCAATGTTCGTTTCTCTTTTGTGATAACTCATTGTTGCTGTTTGACATACTTTTATCTTTGTTGGTGCCTTTATGTTCTTGTCTTGTTTTGGTTTAACTTGTGTTACATCGTCATAATCTGTCGTGTCGAGTCTGATCATATCCTGTCAATCAACTGGAGAACTTCAATGTTCCCCTCCAAAAGCAGATGTGTTGAATGATAAGACATCAGGTGTATCCAGATGTCGTGGCTTGTGTTTATGTTGTGTTGTCTTTTTGTTGCGTATATCATATTCTATCCAGATTCTTTGGGCATTTCGTGAGAAAGGGGAAAGCTAGACTATGTACTCACAACGGGAATGTTGGCGAGGAGAAGAGGCAGAGGGAGAACAATAGAGCATATGCTGGACAGTCTGACACCGTGGAATGGAGGAACATCAGTATCAGAAATGATTGGCAGTGCATGAGACAGAAGGCTGTGGACAGAAATGATCACCAACGCCACACGGCATGGACTATAAGAAGAATGGCAGTACACAAGACAGAAGGTTGTGGACAGACATGATCACCAACGTCATACTGCATGGACTATAAGAATATTGGCAGTACACGAGACAGAAGGCTGTGGACAGACATGATCACCAATGCCACACGGCATAGACCATAAGAAGACGACACCATGGACCATGGACAACACAAAGTCTACATCTTGCCACTAACTACCTTTCAAGTTGATGTTTCTGGCGAAACGTGAGTACAGACTCTCTTGTCCCTGTTCGCTGGCCTTTTTCTTGTCCGGACTTGGTCTGGCCTTTTTCTTGTCCGGAAGTTCTTTGGATTTCTTGACTGGAGGACAGAAATAGTCACGTGTCAGGAAACAAGAACAACAAAACAACAATTCTCCGGAAGCAGTTTCTTGCCATGTCTATCATTGTCACAAAATAAAACCTTGGGTTTAACCAGTTAATTATTATAGAGGCTTTCTGATTAAACGGACTATCTGCCAGCGACAACTATTTTAACTAACAGTATAGACGGGTCCCGGCATCGCTTTGACAGTTTGTCAACATTTGAATACAGATGGAACCCGTGGGATCATAGGGGCAATCGGATGTTGGCCATCACCTGTCGGACAAAATTAACAGTGGCAGATGTATAGAGGAAGTGAGTGCGCTGAATCATACATCGCTTTGACAAGTCAATAACATATCAGAGGGAAAACGGAAGTACTCAGCACGGAAGTAAACAGTACCTCTGTCAATTCTTAGTTTCCGGAACATCAAGAAGACTGTCCGCTGGTTGGGAAAAACTGTTGTTGGGATCATACAGTAACTCGGTAGTTTGTTGGGGGAGTCGAAACAAGTGATGATAACTTTGACAGTGACTAGGCAGGAGAAAATCGATTCTTGACAATGGATGATATGAGCAAATAACACCTGCAGGACGTCACCCATATCACGTGACCAATTTTAGGTTTTGCCATAAACCATGATTGGGAGAAAGAGAGTTGACCAAAACCGTGGATTATGATGGACGTGTTTGTTGGAGAGCTCTACAGTGTTAGATAAATTTAAGATTAACTAGCATGTGCCGTTATGGCAAAGTGTAGTAGCCATCCCGGGAATGAGGCGGTTTTGCATAAGGTAGTCAATATAGTCTATTAGTTCTAATTAATATAGACTATAGCCTTGTTAAAACTATAGTGTGATGATTAGCACTGTTAGTGGAAACTAGTTAGAGTAGAATAGTGATATTAGCTCTGCTAGTTAAGAATAGAGTAGGGTAGTGGTGATAAGCTATGCTAGTTAAGCATCGAGTAATGATGGATAATTGAGAGACGGGGGAAGTGCCCGCTGGGGTTTTGCACTCTGTATGGGTCTTTCCTTGTCATAGCCTGATTCGGCCCTAGGTGGGTAGCTAATCTGCTCTATGACAAAGTTTAGTTAGCTAAAGATCATTAAGCAAGGCAATAGGCTTACACTCAGCCGATAGGATCAGTGACTAGTACTATCACCAGATGTGTTGTTTCTATCCTAGGTTCCCTACCAGATCCGAGGAAACTCAACAAGGTGTTAGGAAAGGTTCAAATCCCATTCGGAAGAACACCAGTTGAACAGTCAATAAAGTTTCGTACAGAACGTAACTAAAGCTAGAAGGAAGATGATTCACCAAAGACGGGTGATGATTGTTGATGCACCACACAGCATCAGACAGTAGTAACTAACCGAGAACATTAATTATAATAGTTACATAGTGTGATATAAGCTCGTGTAATAGAACACAAGACATGATAGTTGAGGCTAGATAGACACGAGTGAGGATCAAGTACATTAACAATTAACATTAATAACTGTGTACACACTACAAAGGACTTGTGCATTTTTTTAGGAACGATAGGAACGGACATTGTGTAGGGTGCAACCGGTCCATGATTAACTGTTAATACCACCGGTGTCTATTTCGGAAGATCATGAAATGAGATTACCAGAGGTCTACAGAATCAAATCAGTATCCAGCAGGATGGTTTCGGCACTGGGTGAGATGTACATGTTCTGACGTAACGTGCTGTGGTCTATCCTTGCTAGGATCAGCTGACTGGGTTGTGGTCTGAGAGTCCGATGCTACACACTTTATAGAACACGTCACACATTTTCTTCGCATACACGTCTCATACACGTTACACTTTTCTTTTTAATAAATTAAGCTATATTCATTTATTTTAGAAGCAAGAGTTGTTGAGTATGTTGCGTTGGAGAAGTATGAGAGGGGGCATAGTACGACAGTGAGAGAGAGTGATAGGAAAAGGTGTCCATAGGCTGATGGAGTGTGGAGGGAAGCTGGTGGATTCTCCAGAATATTGAGAGGAAATAAATATTATAATGTGGGTGACGACTCTCTTCACTCCAGGGACGACACTGTAAAGGAGGACACGACAATCATGCCATATCACAATCACATTTTGTAGAGCTGAGAGTAAGGAGGAATAGGAGACCAATCTTTTCCAAGCAACGAGCCCTTGACATTACTAACGCAGTTCGATATGATCGTAACTAGCATCATAACAACTAAGCTGAGACATAAACTAAACAATGTTTACGCTGTCAGGTGTCTTGTTTGTATGGTAAAAGTAAACAAGTAAGTCATCCATTACACGTCTTGTAGTTCTTGGACATGAGGTTCTTTTTTTTCGTGTGTGTGTGCATATCCTTTGTTACAGGACATCACTGTCAACACCAGTACTTTACAGCTGTTTGATGATGTCTTGGCAAGTTTAATTTCAGTAGTTTGCCACTGCTTTATAAATGACCGGCTTCCATACCAACTCGTTAAAATCCAGCACAATGCAGTCTGCTGTCAAATCGGTCGCAGCTGTGTTTCGAACGCGGGTAAGTGGGCTTACGAATCGCGTCCGCAAAGCCTCCGCCACGGATATCGGCCCTGAGGTTCTAGCCGCATATTTTAAACATCAATCGGCACTGACGTGGTGATGTGATGGCGTGGTGACATGGTGAAGTGGTGATGTGATGACGTGGTGACGTGGTGAAGTGGTGATGTGATGACGTGGTGACGTGGTGAAGATATGTGATGACGTGGTGACGTGGTGAAGTGGTGATGTGATGACGTGGTGAAGTGGTGATGTGATGACGTGGTGACGTGGTGAAGAGATGTGATGACGTGGTGAAGTCGTGATGTGATGACGTGGTGATGTAGTGAAGTGGTGATGTGGTGACGTGGTGATGTAATGATGTGGTGATGTGGTGGCGTGGTGACATGGTGAAATGGTGATGTGATGACGTGGTGATGTAGTGATATGGTGACGTGATGACGTGGTAATATGGTGATGTGATGACGTGGTGGTGTGGTGATGTGGTGACGTGTTGATGTGGTGATATAGTGGTGTGGTGATGTAGTGATATGGTGATGTGATGACATGGTGAAGTTGTGATGTAGTGATATGGTGATGTGATGACGTGGTGATGTTGTGATATAGTGATGTGATGACGTGGTGACATGGTGAAGTGGTGATGTGATGACGTGTTGATGTAGTGATATGGTGATGTGATGACGTGGTGATGTAGTGATATGGTGAAATTGTGATGTGTTGACGTGGTGATGTAGTGATATGGTGATGTATTTATATGGTGATGTGATGACATGGTGATGGGGTAACGCGGTGATGTGGGCACGTGGTGACATGGTGATGTGATGAAGTTGTGATGTTGTGATGTATTGATGTGTAACGTGGTGATGTGATGACGTTGTATATGGTGACTATCACGGCGAACGCCTTTGCTTCTCATTACATTTTCCTGTGCCTATTTTAGACTGGGTAGACAAGGGAGCCTAGCTAAATTTAAAACAACCTCCGCTATGCTATATCGAACCCCTCACTACGGGGTCCAGAGCCAAGTACTCTAGCCATTCTACAACTGCCCTTATGATGCCGCTCTTCCAAAACTGTCCTTATAATGCTGCCCTTTCCAATGTTGCCCTGTCAATGCTACCCTGTCAGAGCTGCCCTTCCATCACTGTCCTTCAAATGCTGTCTGTCATCACTGCCCTTTCAACACTGCCGTTCAAATGCTGCCCTTTCAATACAGCCCTTCCTATTCTTCTCTTCCAATACTGCCTCTACATTTCTTCTCTTCAAATGTTTCCCCTCCAATGCTGCCCTTCCAATGCTGCCCTATTAATGCTGTCATACCAGTGCTACCCTTCTAATGCTGCCCTACCAATGTTGCTCTACCAATGCTGCATTACCAATGCTGCCATTCTAATGCTGCCCAACAAATGCTACCTACCAATTCTGCCCTGCCAATGCTGTCCTATCAATTCTGCTCTACTAATGCTGCCCTACCAAAGGTGCAGTATCAATTCTGCGCTACCAATTCTGCCCTACCAATACTACACTACTAATGCTGCCCTTCAAATGCAGCCCTTCTAATGCTCCCCTAACAAGACAAAATCATCTACGTCGTCTTTGGTGCCGCTGTTCCCCCATCTCTCCAGTAGAACTTTCGTACAACGTTGCATGTGGCAGCATGTGGTTATACTGACAGAGTAGTTGCTAATATTTATTTAATGAACATCTAACAGAGTTGTAACAGTTCTTGTAGGACACAGACAGCAGTGACGCACCTGTCTTGTCCTGTTTGTTGACTTGGGCATACGTGTTGCCGTCATCGTGTTCCTCACTTGTCTTCTTGGCTGCTTTGTCATTTTTGCCTTCTGAAGAGAAATTTACAAACATGGAAATAGAGACATATGGAGAGAGAGAGAGAGAGAGAGAGAGAGAGAGAGAGAGAGAGAGAGAGAGAGAGAGAGAGAGAGAGAGAGAGAGAGAGAGAGAGAGAACACTCAATGTTATAGAGGATATTGGTGGTTTACGATAGATGTGATTACATAAACATAAAAAAATGTTTTGCATATCCTTTACAGGACATCGCTGTCAACATCAGCATCTTTCAGCTGTATGTTGATTTCTTGGCAAGATTATGCTCAGTAGTTTGCCATTGCTTTCTGAGCAGCCAGCTCAGTTATCCCGCAAGTCACCAGCGGGGGTCGAACCGCTCCCAGTTCTCGCCCGCTACGAGACTCTGCGTGATAAACGGGATTACGGAGAAAGTGTTGTAACCCCTCGGCCAGAGAGACCGGCACATAAACATAAGCAACAATATAATGCCCACGGACACAATTGCACGTAGATCATCAAGGCATGGATAGCATTGTGGTACAGGGAGGGACAGAGGATCTGGCCGACACCCAGGTCTTCAAGAACAGGTCAGACGGACACATAATCAGACTGATATGGTATCATTAGTCTTGGGACACTTCGCTGGTTGTTGAAGATGAGGACGGAGCACTTATGGGAATGTCCTGAGTGCTGTGGTGTTAGTTCTTGACTCAACGTAACCCAATCACATGCCAACCAAAGACCAGAAACAACAAAGAAAACAACTGGACATGTCTAAACTGTGAATATTTTGCCGCTATAATCAATAACAGTGGGGACTGTTTACCAGAAGTCTCTTGTACACTGGTTATAGCAATGCAGAGGTTTAAACAGTATTGAGAACCTACGGCGCAACTAAGCGAGCAAGCTAGAGTACAGCCTTGGTAGAACATGCATGTATCCTGTCACAACATATGGATGTGAGTCATGGACAATTTCACAATCACAAAAATTGAGTCTTTTCAGCTGAAATGTTAAAGAACAGTTTATAGAATACTGGAGATCAAGAAGAACACAATAATGACCTTCTACAAGACCTGAACGTGGATGAAATCTGGCTCATAAACCGCGTCATGTCTAGGAACTGAAATACAAGGGGCTTCTCATAAGTCTTTAGCCTGACCATGAAGGAGTAGGCGGAGAAAATTGAAATTTGGCACAGTGCTTATTCCTTCTCAATGTAGCCACCACCTGAATTTATGCATTTCTGCCATCTCTGCGTGACCTTGAAAAGACCTTCAGAATAAAACAACCTATTTTTCGAACTAAACCAGTTATCACAAGCCAGTATGACATCTTCGTCACTGTCAAGACGATTTCCTTTCAGCTGTTTTTTACGATTTGGTGAATCCAAGTCTCATCTACCGTCCCCATGGTCTTTTACATGTTTTTCGACCGCCACATGTTGAGCAACTGGCCACAGCAATCAACCCGTGTTTGTTTCTGTTCACATGTCAGCAGGCGCGGGGCACACACTTTTCTCATGTTCAGTCTGTTGTGTAAAATTCTAAAAACTGTACTCTTACTCAGTTTTGCTGAACCCGATATCTCTGCAATTGTCATTTTCCTATCCTGGTCTATGATTTTCTTCACTTTTGCAGCATTTGCATCATTGCACTCTGAGGACGGTCGTCCTGGTCTTGGCAGATCTGCAACTTGGGAACGGCCACACTTAAACTGCAAACACCAATTTTTTTACAGAAGCATACGAAGGACAGACTTCCTCAAACACTGGCCCCATCTCCCTGTGTATTTCTGTAGGTGTTGTACCCTGTAACATCAATAATTTTATCACAGTCTTGGCGTCTGATTTCTCCATTGTTCTGACAAACCGATTGGATGAGCAGATCTGGTAAATAGGGTGTGTTGTGCCATGCACCATATCGGGAAAACCAGTTGAGGTGGACATTCATAAGTCATATGTCGATTGCATATTGAATGAGCTATACACGTGCCAAATTTCAATTTTCTCCGCTTACTCCTTCGTGGTCAGGCTAAAGACTTATGAGAAGCCCCTTGTACTTTGGCCAAATTAAACGTCACAGTTGCTGGGAGAGAACAGTGATGGAAGACGTGGTTGTTGGTAGAAGAGGCTGGGATGGACCAGCACGACGATGGACACGGAACATTTCAGACACTTTGGGCTTGAGAGATACGAAACGAGAGAAACTGCCAGAAATGGAGTATTGTTCGGTAGGTCGTGAGAAGCGCGACGTTCTGCGAGGAACATGTCTGATGTCGATGCGTGCTAGGTTGCAGGATTAGACTACATGTATTGCAACTGTTTGGTGGTGAGGTGATAGCGTCCCAGTCTACTTACGGCAGAGTGTGTGATGCATGTCATACATATTACTTTTGTTGATAGTTTTCTAATGTTAATATTTGCCCGGGCAGTGACATTCTTGGCCTGCTTTATTCCATTTTCATCCGTCAAGAACACTGCCCACCGGTTCTCCTAATTTTTCGTCCTTATCCAAGAAAACTAGACGTCCGATCCACTACCCTAGTTCAAGGAAACATTAACATCATTATTCTTTTTTTTTTTAAATAAAAAATATAACCCAGACCGTGAAAAGCATAAGATATGTACGAGCCAAACATGAACATTCTAATCTGTAAACCACCTCCCTACCCACTACACCATCTCTATGTGCAGAAAGAATCACCACACAACGAGAAGTAGATAGTAAACTGTACAAGAACACAATTACACATAACAACATGGCGGTTGCAGCCAAATCCTTCGTCAGCACAGAAACAACAAACACACATCGATACAACCAACAAACACTCTTTATGAAAAACTCTACTGTATCGGTGTTGTGAGTTGGATGCATGTTTCATGCAATCCGCGTGTATGAATCCAACAAAGCGACTGACCAGGAAATGGGGTAAAGGGAGGCAAGAAGCTAAAGGGCAATAACGCCATAGACTATACTGCGTAGGGGGAACTGGGTGGTTTAAGGGTGGAGGAGGGGTGGGTAAGGAGAGGGATGGGTGGAACAGGGAATATTTGTTGGAACCCAGGGATGAAGGAGACATTGGAATTGAAAAAGTGCACAAAGAAGGGTGTGGGGGTTGGACGTAGCTAAGAGCGAACAAGGGGAGAAGCATAGCATTGTAGATGGTGGGGGGAGGTGGGAGTAGGGGGCGAAGAGAGGCACCAAGAGGCATTACAGCCAAGACCACTGTGTGACAATAGCTGCGGTGACAAGAGGTACCGCTGGCGACGGTCAGACACAAAGGCTCCAGTTTAAGAACAAGAGTGAATTCCGGAAAAGCCTCATAAGGCTTACAAGAAGGAATACACACCGGTACTTTTTTTTCTAACTTATTTAATGAGCAATGTTGTAGCTGGTGTTTATATGTAGACAGTGGATTGAATCGCTGTGGAGGCCTGTTGTCCGTAAAGTCACCTTCATCTTCGTTCCGGGACATGCGGGAGTTGAGGGAAATGAACGAGGTAATAGATTTGCTGGCTCTGCATCCCCTGTAGATGGCCAGCCCACGGATCGTGCAGATGTTATAAACGCTCCTAGAGATATGTCGAGAGCGTGGGATTTTGACTTCAGGCAGCCACATTGTTGTCCATAATGAGAGACCAGTAAGTAATAATTGGCACGGCCAGACACGAGAGGACACTTTGGGAGAATGTGGGGTCTCGTCAACCAACACAGAACTGGGACTATTAGCCATCGGGGGCTGATGAGTGCAAGGTTCAAACTTCAACAGATAACTAACTAACTAACTAACTAACTAACTAACTAACTGTCTAACTAACTAGATAACTAGCTAACTAACCAACCAACCAACTAACCAACCAAACAACGAACTAATTAACTAACTGCTTGGCTGACTGATTGACTGACCGACCGACCCACTGACTAATTGACTGACTGACTACCTAACTAAATAGGCAGCTAAGTGGGCTGCGTGGTCTCGAGGTATGGTGTCCGCCTCGAGTGCTGGAGGTCCCGGGTTCAAGCCCCGGTGATGCCGGAATTTTTTCTTGTGGACTTCAAGTAATAAATTTCCCCTGGTCTCTGGGTAGTGAGTTCGGACGCCCGTGTGTATTGTTGCGCATGTAAAAATTCCTTGGCAGTTGGAAATCGAAAAGAGTAGCCTGACGGCGTTGCCTGGGCAAAATTTCGAGTTAAAAATCTACCCAAAGTATTTAGGGATCCTCGCTGGTGCTACGGAGTTCGTGCACTGAGCTGAGTTTCTCCAGACTCAGGTTTGAGTTAGAAGGAGAACGGAGCACTTATGGGTTGCACCCGTGTGCCGTGATGTTGATCCATCGACTAAACTAAACTAAATTAAACTATAGCCAGCTAATTAACTACCCAATCAACTAATTAACTAACCAACTAACTAACTAACCAACCAACCACATAACTAACTACCTAACTAACTAATTATCACGTATGTTTAACTATATGAACAACATACCAGTACTGATGCCTGGAGTGGCTGTGTTCGCATACACATTACCTCCACCATTGTCATTGGACTCTAGCCGGCTTGTCTCCCTTACCCCACTGTAGCCAGCCCGGCTCGTGTCCCCTGCTCCAGTCCGGTCCGTGTCTGACATGTAGACTGTTGATAACAGGTAAGAGATGTTTTAATGTTTACTTCTCTCGCTTTGAACTCGAGTTTAGTCCATACATTTGGTAACACCACTAGAAGTTGCTACTACCAAGGAGTGCATTGGACTTATGTTTGAGTGTAGGCTGGCTGGTCAATTCCATCGACAATGAACTGTATTTTTCGTAGGGGACTTTTGTGATGGCATTCTGGCTGCGGCATTACGCGCAGTGTACCTGTGCGGGCTGTTGGCTTGCCGAGACCCCTGTCTTTTCCACTGTTCACCTTGGGCAGAGAGGAGAGTTTTGTGTGCTATTCACTGGCACAGGAACGGAGCATAATGGGAACGACCCGTTGTCGTGAAGTTAGAACCGCGACTAACTACTAAGTAAATGTAAACTCTTCTAGTTTTTTCAAGGTTATTGATGTGATCTCTGCTGATGTTTCAATGCTATTGATGTGATCTCTTCTGGTGTTTCAATATTAAAGATGTTATCTCTTCTGGCGTCTCAATATAAGTGTCAGGGTCTTAAACTTGGCTCGCTTGCCTAACAAGTGTGAGACAGTACAAATACAACGTGATTTGACGTAAGACTCAACGACACATCGTTCGATGGATTTATTAACATATCAAATACAGAACGATGATCACAAATATATATAATGGATACTTTACAACTTACATCCACAATACAGTTCACAAGTCTGACTCGCAAGATGTCCAGACACTCGCCTTTCAATACAGAAACCATACAACGCCTTTCTCTCAATCACACGTCCGTCATGTTCCGTGTCCCCAGAGCTGTCTGGACCTGGTTCGCAACTTGCCTCCTGCCTGAGGTGGCGTCACGTGGCAGGCGTGCGTCTTGCGTTGGCGGCCTGACCGCTGGTCAGCCAGCGATCTCGCAGGCCGGTAACTCCTATTCGCCTGGCGGCGCAACGCAGTTGTTGCATCCCTTACTGGGAGCTAAGTCGCCTGGCGGTCGTAACGATGTCCCTGCATCGCTGTCCCCTGTTGGACTCTGACACGCTCCCCCGGTAAAATCCATGAAAGATGTCGTCTTTCATGTATAATGTCTGTACCTGTTGGGTTAATTGTATACCCTTGTCAGAGTCGACCTTTCTATTGTTATATACAACGTTATCAAAAATACACACATGGCATAGAAATATATAAGAACTGGGAGTTGGGTACAAAGACATGTGGTGTTTCATGTTTAACACATATCAGGCTTCACCCTCTCGATGGCTGGTTACCTCAATTGTATTATCACCCAGTCAGATCAGTAGTTCCAGCTTCACGCATCTACTTCGCAGCAATTTGAAAAAAAATAATAATATGGTTCTTGGAACAAAAACCATCTAGCCAGACTGAAATACGACTTTATATAAGTCGTATAAAACACTCCAACCCTGTCCCTACTTGGCCAGGAGTTATTGTGTTGGTATACAATGTTGGCAACACTCTGCCATGCCCAGTAGATGCCTGCCTGTGGTGTCAACACTTTAACAACAACATGTTATATTACACACAACACATTAGCATATACATTTCAAATTATGGCCCTTTGTGTGAAAATGTAATAACAATAAATGAAAGGGAAATAATTTTAACATTAGTGAAACACAATAATTTACAATAACTATTTAATTTCTTAGTGTCATTGCTTGACGTTTCTTCATATTAACGAGAAAAGGTCGGTAATATGAATACGTTAATCAAGATATGATTCTAAGATTACATTAGAGAAATAAATAAACACACAATTCGTGTATTCAATTTTATAGAATCCTAAACATTTTAGAATCGTCAAATCTTTTTAACCTTTTATATGTTGTCTGCTATTTTTGTTCTAAATTTCTAATTAATCCGGAAATACACACGAACACTAAAATCAGCTGATGGTAAAGCTTGCAGAACACACCTGTTCCGGTTTGATGTAGTTTAAGGAAGGTACAATGTTCTCAAAGTTCGTGTTGGATGTTGCTACACAATCTTCTGGATTACGATCGAATGTTCATGTGTTAGATGTTTCAGTCGAACATTAAAGATTTCGGTTCACTGCAGAGGTGTAGAAAAGTCGTCACTGTTCAGTTTTTACTTTCACACTCGTAATTAAAATATTCCTGGAAGATTCCACACGAAGTTGTCACTGTCACGTTGGATAATTCGCTTCAGGTAAGTGCGAATGTGACACTGTTCTTGTACGTAATATATACAGTTAATAAAGTTCGCTTTCTACCACATACTGCACATTTATACACGACAATCACTACATGAACTAGTAAAATCATCATCATCATCTCTCGCTTTGATTCCGAGACCAGTTAAGACCAGGGATGGAGTTATTGCCTCTCCATAGCACAAAGCCTGGGCTAAAATATAGAGATCATGTGTTGCCCATGCAGCATGATCCCTCTCTCGGCCTGCCTAGTTTACTCCAGAGGAAAGGTAACACCCCTACATCTGGAACAAGACAAGCTGCAGAAGCTGCCGGATCAGCAAAGCAATGCTCTAACTGTCCGCCTGTCGGAGCTTCGATCCTAGACCAGTCGCCAACCAAGGCTTAGGGCCTGGTCTGCCCTGCCATGACATTTTGTCTTTAGCTTGCATTTCCTCGCACCAGGGTAAGGCTTGTACCCTCCCAATTGCGCTCTTCCGCCCGAAGAATAAGAACACTATATATAATGGGAGTAATCCCTATCACAATATTGTAGACATTACACAGTTTTTTGTGAATGAAAAACCACTATTCACTGCTAAATGGCTGTGTCGGTCTGAGTGTATTTCTACATACTGCACTCAGACATTGGTGCTCACTGGGTCGGTCGGACAACGTGACAAAAGATCGGCAATTGAATTGGTTCTGCCTGGGATATGTCGAACCTCAAAGCTATAATCTTGAAGTTTCAAAGACCAACGCGCTACCATATGGTTCGATGGCACACCTGAATTCATCCATCGTAAGGGCTGCTGTCCGATTCTACGATGAAATGGCGTCCTAGAAGAAATCTAGACAATTTTGTAATACCTACTACTAAAGCTAGGGCTTCCAATTGAGGAATGGACCATGCCCGCTCTCGGGCCTTCAGCTTCCTGGATACAAAATAAACGGGGTGGAGAATGTTGTTATACTCCTGCAACAGGACTGCTCCAATCGCCACGGAGCTAGCATCTGTGCGTAATCTGAAAGGTAAACGGATATCGGGCAATTTAAGGATAAGATTGCGTTCATTCTTATCAGAAAAACATGATAGAACTTTATGAAATGCAATTTTTAGGCATTGATCGTGTACAATTTTCTCTGGTTTATCTTTTGTTAGTAGATTAGTAAATACCTCGGTCAGTTCAGAAAAATCAGGAATAAACTGCCGGTAGTAATTTATTACGCCCAACAAACTTCTGACTTGTTTTTTAGTAGTCGGAAGTGAGAGTTTTAGTATCTTGGACACAATTTTATCGTCTGTCGTGACAAAGCCATTGGATATTTTGTAACCCAAGAATGATATTTCCTGGTAGGCTATGTCTACTTTTGCAGGCTTCACTGTCAGTCCGTGCTGTCTGATCCGTTCAAATGTCTGGTCTAAAGTCTTAATGTGCTCAGTCATTGTCTCTGTGTGAATACATATGTCGTCGATATAGCAGATTATGTTAGGAATGTCTACTAGAAGTAGTCGTGTCATCCGTACAAATGTGGCTGGGGCGTTAACAAGCCCAAATGGAAGTTTGCACCATTCGTACAGTCCCCAAGGTGTGGCAAATGCTGTCAGATGTCTGCTCTGTTCGTCTACAGCAATCTGCCAATAACCTTTCGTCATGTCTACCGTCGTAAAGAACCTAGCGTCTGTCAGTTCTGTCAAAAGATCGTCAGTGTTTGCCATTGGCTCAAGATCTAGAACAGTTATTTTATTCAGTTTTCGGTAGTCGATGCACAGTCTTATTGTATTGTCCTTTTTGCGTACTATGACCATGGGAGATGAGTAGTCTGATTGGGATCGTCTTATGATGTTATTTTTCTCTAAGTTGATGATTTCTTGATGTAAATGCTCTTTGTAATGTAATGGGATGGTGTATGGTCTGCATCTAATGGGTGTGTTTGATGTGAGTGTGATGTGATGCTGTACTAATTCTGTTTGTCCTGGGTTGTTGGACAAGATGGTGTTGTACTGTTGTATAAGTTGTTTGCACCTGTCTGTCTCTGCTTGAGTTAAATTTGGGTTGATTTTGATCTCCTTCAAGCAGTCTGTCGTGTCTAATGCAGGTGTTGGAATTTCGTCACTAGCATCGTCAGTCTTCGTGATCTATTATCACTGTACAAGCTGTCGTATCGTCTTGTTCGTTGTCTCTGTTGTGGTATGGTCTTAGCATATTTATGTGAAATATTTTGTGTTTGTCTTTTATAAGGATTTCGTAGTCTACAGGTGAAATCTGTCTCGTCACTTTAAAAGGTCCCTGCCAAGAATCAGTCAGTAGATGTCTGTCACTAGGTAGTAGCAGAAGAATGTCCTGTCCAGGTGTCAATGTTATCGTCCTGTTACCTTTGTCAGCATACTGTCTATAAGTAGCACCAGATAGTTTTAGTGCATTCTTTGCAATAACACAAGATTTGATGATTCTTTCACGCAATGATGTAACATATAAGTATGATGATATGGGTTTAAGTACTGGTGTAGAGTCAGTTAACATTTGGTGGTAAATGGTCAATGGGCCACGTGGTTTGGCACCATAGATAAGTTCAAAAGGAGAGAAACCGGTACTAGCATGTAGGTACCTCGCGATAAGCAAAAAGAATAGCTGGTAGATATACATCCCAGTTATTGGGGTGTTCTTGCGTTACTTTTGCAAGCATGTGCTTAAGATCCCCGTTAAACTTTTCTATTACTCCGCTACTGTGAGGATGGTAGGGTGAATTGAAACACTGCTTCACTCCCAACATTTTGGTGAAAGCTTGGGTGGATGCGGCAATAAACTGAGTGCCCCTATCAGATTGGATAGTATCTGGAAAACCTATCCTAGAAAAAATATGGAAGAACACTTCCATTATGTCATTGGCAGTTATGTTCTTTAAGCGGAATAGCTTCTGGCCAGCGACTACATTGATCAATGACAGTTAGAATATATTTATTCCCTCTAGTTGTTGTATGACTAAGAGGGCCCACTATGTCAACAGATAGCTTTTTCAAAAGGTCGACTGGCTAAGTCGGTAACTTGTAACTTTGCCTGTGGGTGTTTACCTTTTTTAACCAGTTTCTGGCAGGTGTCACAACTTCTGCAATATTCTTTAATGTCATTGCAAAATTGTGGCCAGTGAAACTGTGTCAATAACCTTGATCTGGTCTTAACGTATGCCATATGTCCCTGCAAGAGGTATATCGTGTGCAAGATGTAAGGCTTGCTTGCGATAACTAGTTGGCAAAACAGTTTGCTCTGTGGTATTGTCACCTCTGGTGTAATACCTGGTGAGTATATCATTTTTCATAGCAAAATGCCATTTTGCATTCTTGGTTACTTTTGGCTTTCGGCCGATCAGGTCAAAGTATTTTGACAATGAAGGATCAGCTTTTTGAGCTGTTACAAATGCTTCCTTCATGGTGTTAGTAGGTAGTGAAACTGGGCTGAGCAATTGTATCGCCTCAGTTTGATTTACTTTCATCTTGCACTCTAGCAGTAGCTCTCGTTACTGCGTTCACACACTCAATGATAGTCAGATGATGATGGAACAACAGTTTCAATGATGTCATGAGAACTTAGTGCTACATTAGCTACTTTACAATCAATAGGTGGTGTGACATTTTCAATGATGACATTTGATGGTGATGTTATGGTATCATCAATACATACAGATGTTATGTCATGAGGTTTATCATTTACCTCAGGTAAATTACCAATAATTATATCACAAACTGGACTGGTTAGTGCAGCGCACTTTACTTTCCCAGTGAGGAAAGGTGTTTCAATATATGCCCATGCTAATGGGTATTTCTCAATATTGCCTGAGAATGTTCTACATGTTACGTGCCTGCCTGTATAGTCTGTAGGCATTATGAACGTTTTCTTCAGGCCAATGAGTGAACTGCCCGTGTCGCGAAGGACTGTAGCAGATTTGCCATTTACATATCCGTGATGGATGTTTATTCTGCCTTTTGAGTCTACTACCAAATTAGCTTCTTCATTGGCAATAGGGATGGTATGACCGCATGTTAAAATACCATCTTCATAGAAGGTGTTACAAACAGAGCATTTGTTTGCGCTGAAAATGTCAAAAGCCTGTGCTGAGTTCACAGGATGTTTCTCTGGCTCTTCTTCATCAGAAGACGAACTATCAAACAAGGCGGCATTTGCTTTGTTGGTCATATGCCTGCCCTTACAATCTTTCCGATGGTGTCCCCACGCCTTGCAGAGGAAACATTTTCGCGAGTTTTTGAAGGATTTACGTTCCTTGTCCTGTCTGTTTACCATGTTTAATAAGTAAGTATGGTACCCTGGGTTCTGATCGCACATTTCACCCTGATGATGTGAATATTTACAATAGATGCAATGATTAAATTTTCAGAGGTAGGCTTATGAGGTTTCTGCCTACTATAGGGTTGTTTGTCATAGTTAGCCGCTGCTACAAAGTTAATGTTAGTATCTTCAGTAGCAAAGCAATGTTTGTTGGCTGTGTAGTAAGCCGACCCACGTCTTTCAATCTCATCCACACTGGAGCATTCATTCTCTAACAAAAATTTAGCAAAGGCTGAAGGAATAGATGATACAATTTTGTCTCTAATGATTAGATCTTCTAATCTCTGATAATTATGATCAATTTTAGGCTGCTGAAGTCCATTTGGTGAAAATATCTCGGACTAAGCAGAGGTAATCAGAGAACGTCTGAGTCGGTTTTGGGCTCAATTTACTGAATTGTTCTCTGTAACCCTGCCTCATCTAACATAAAATGTGCCATAATCTTAGATTTCAGATAATGGTAATCTTTTCTGAGGTCTTTGGGGATGGTTTCAATAACTTTAAGAGGTTCCCCTGACAAACTCCTCATGTACACAATATTCCATTCAGACAGTGGAACTTGATAATGTTCCATTAAAGTTTCAAAATTTTGGGTAAAGGCTGCAATGCAGTCACCCGAGGTATAATTACGTACAATACCTTGATATTTCTTATACTGGTTTTCTTTCTCCAGTCTTTCAGATTTCTTATGTTCTTTGTTAATCGCAGTCTCAGTGTCAAGTTGTTTTATCTTCAACTGTAACTCCAGTTCTTCTCTCTTACTCTGAGCTGCTATTTCTGCCTTCTTAAGTTCACTATCTATCTCAGCTTGCTTTGTCTTTGCAGTCAGTTCTAATTCGGCTTGCTTTGTCTTTTCAGACAATTCTGCTTGCTTAAGAGCTCTTTCAGCTGCTCTTTCTTCGCGTTCATTAGCTTTTTCCTGAACCAGTAGGTATTCTGCGTATTTCTGCTCACTCCACTGTGTTAGTTCATCACCATGTAACTGTAACTTTATCCCCATATCAATTAAATCAAATAATGAAGACATGATGGAAAAATGTCAATGAAATACCAGCCACACACAATATGTTATAAGTGGTTAGTAATCAACAATTTACAATCTGTTTATATGGACGATATGTGCCTAAAAATGCATCTTAAAGTATGTGAAAAGAAAAAAATATACTCAAGTGCCCTGGATGCGGTGAAGAACTGGTTGGAAAATCGGGCTAGGAACTGTAGGGTCGCTACTTCAGACTACAAATGACCTCTACGGCAAGGTTTCGGATGGTACGGAAAAACCTGCTTTGTTTTTGGAAGAAGATAAATTAGCGTCTATTTGTTGGTGTGTGCCTGCTTGTCACTAAGTGTTGATTAGGTTTGTATGGCGTTGAGTGTAGTTGTATGTCGTAAGTTTGTCCGTCAACAGTTTTTTTTACAATCCACGTTACTTTCTTTCCAAACACTTTTAGCGTTCCACAAACTCAATGCACAAAGACAATCTACAATGTATCTTAACACTCTACAACATTGATGACTACATCACTTACATCAAGATGACATTCAGTAAGGACATAGACATCAAGTTTACAAGATGGCGACAAGGTCAAAATGGCGACAAGATCACAATGTCGACAAGGTCAAAACGGTGACAAGTTTCACAAATCACAAATGTTTTACACGCTTACAGGATCAAACAAAATGTATGCATTGTACGTTTACAAATGATCTTACACATGTTTAAATAATGTAGTAATAAATCAAAATGAGCCTTCCATGATCACATTAACACATTTAACTTTAATCCAAGTAAATTATGATCACATCTAGGCTCAAATCTAACTAAATTAAAGCTGGACGAGCCCCCACGTTCACACATGTCAGGGTCTTAAACTTGGCTCGCTTGCCTAACAAGTGTGAGACAGTACAAATACAACGTGATTTGACGTAAGACTCAACGACACATCGTTCGATGGATTTATTAACATATCAAATACAGAACGATGATCACAAATATATATAATGGATACTTTACAACTTACATCCACAATACAGTTCACAAGTCTGACTCGCAAAATGTCCAGACACTCGCCTTTCAATACAGAAACCATACAACGCCTTTCTCTCAATCACACGTCCGTCATGTTCCGTGTCCCCAGAGCTGTCTGGACCTGGTTCGCAACTTGTCTCCTGCCTGAGGTGGCGTCACGTGGCAGGAGTGCGTCTTGCGTTGGCGGCCTGACCGCTGGTCAGCCAGCGATCTCGCAGGCCGGTAACTCCTATTCGCCTGGCGGCGCAACGCAGTTGTTGCATCCCTTACTGGGAGCTAAGTCGCCTGGCGGTCGTAACGATGTCCCTGCATCGCTGTCCCCTGTTGGACTCTGACAATAAGTGATGTGATCTTTACTGGTGTTTCAATATTAGTGATGCGATCTCTGCTAGTGTTTCAGTAATAAAGATATGATCTCTTCTGTGTTTCAATATTATTTATGTGATCTCTACTGTTGTTTGAGTATTAGTGATGTGATCTATGTTGATGTTTCAATACTGAAGATGTAATTTTTGCTGGTGTTTCAATATTAAAGACGTAATATTGCGTGTAAATGTTACAGCATATATTAGTAATCGCAGGAAAACAGTAAGCTTTCCTCGGTGAGTGATATTATCTGTGTTATTGGATGCAGTAATTTACTCTCTCTACTTATCATGTCTTATTTATGATCATACCTTATCATGTCGAATTATGACGTATCATGTTGTATCGTCTCATCATGTCTTATCATATCGTATAATGTCTTATCACGACTTATCATGTCTTATCGTGTCTTATCATGTCTTATCATGTCTTATCTCTTTCAATCCCCACCGTGGACGAGAGGTTACGGTGTTAGGCTCACGACGTCCCAGGCTCCATCCCTGCATGGATCTGAGCAATTTTTCGATTAGTATCTGATATCATACGCCCCTTGATCTCTTTGGTAGTAAGATTGGATGCATAGCCTTCTATGATTAGGGCGAAAAAGGGAGGTTCCGTGCACAGTTGTACACGTTACAAACCCCACGGCAGTTGTAAATTGGAAGGAGAAGGCCGTAAACCGCTGCTATGGCAAACCTGTTAGGAAAAAAATGAACCTATCCATGGATCGAGAGAGCCCGTGACCTTGGATGGAATCTGTCTAGAGGAAGCCTTGAGGGACATAACCGGGTGTGACGTACTTGACTCGGAAGAGGAATACAGAAGTAGATTTCTCGCTAATGATTTATTTATCTTTTACAAATATACCATTTAACTAGTTCTTTCTAGATAATATTTTATTTCTTATCTTTAAGTATCGTGTTTTACTATTTCCAGAGGAAATGTCAGACCTGTGCAGGGGCGTTACCACTTTAGACCGGGAGTAGGGGGTTGGCCGTCAAGCGGCGTTGAATGGGAGTTGCAACAATTTTTCCACGACAATTTGCGCCTAGATGATGTAATCATCTACACGGATGGCTCTGTGCTAAGAGGCAAAAGAAGTCTGGGAAACTACAGCAATAACAACAGCACCAGCAACAACAGCACCAAGAAAAGCAGTTGTAACAACAGCAGTAACGATAACAACAATTACAACAACCATCGTAAAACAAAAACTGACGTGGGGTATTATTTGTAGGAACCAGAACAAGTGCTCGGGGGGTTCAAAGCGAAGGTTAATGCACGGTGTTAAGTGCAGGAGAGCCTGGCGTATGATACCACGATATCTAGTATGAGAATGTGGGTCGAGACAGTGACAACGGCGTTCCGATGGCTGCAGGACAAACATCACACACATGTCGTGAACGTAACGGACTCACAGAGAACATGCTGAGAAGAGTGAAGACTGGCATGCTCGTGCAGAGTGGCATGCTTCAGTTAAACAATCAAGGACAGAGAGCAACCGTTAGATGTGTTCCTCGGGACATTCTGGTGTGTTGGGAGACAAGCGGGCGGACAGACTGGCTGGGTCAACATTGACGGGTGGGGTATTGGTGCATGATAAGGCGGATGTGGTTGAGGCCATTTGGGATTATGTGTATAGTGTGGAAGACCACAATACATAATCATTTCCTGGAGGTAATTGGTGCAAAAGGGAGTGACCAAAGGATCTGGTCGAATCTGTAACTGGTAAGATTAGTATTGTGACTCTTCGCTGTTTGTTGAAGATCAAATCAAATCAAATCAAATCAAATCAACTTTATTTTAAAAGGGTAACAAATTGGGAACGCAGGCCCGTCTTACATTCGGCCCTTCCAATCACTCGTCTTTCGTTCATCAAGAGCATTATACATTTACATAGGAAGAAAGATAAACATTGTGAAATGAATGTTGTAAACATAATCAAGACAAATTATCATGTTGTGAGGCCCATCTCCCACCTACCCATACATCACCCCACCCATACAAACAACCCCACCTACCCACACACACACACCCAGGGACACATACATACCCCACCAACTGTCAGGATCTTCTGTTCGGCTCGTTGGCTAACACGTGTGAGACAGTACAAGTATAACGTATAACGTGATTCGACGTAAGACACAGCAACACAAGTTCTATGGATTTATTGCCACATTAAATACAGAACGATAATTACAACGATCTACAATATATAACTCACAACCACAATACAGCTCATAGGTCTGACGCTCAAGATATCAGTCGTTCAGCTTGCAACCACGGAGATTCATACAAACGCCTTGCTCTCATCACACACGTCCTTTCAGTGTCCTGTCCCAGCTTGGTCTGCGCTATCACGCACACTGCCCACTGCCTCTGGTGGGGTCACGTGGCTTGCGTGCGTCTGTCGTCAGCCTGACCGCTGGTCGCGTGTCAGGTAACAATCTCGCCAGCCGACAACTCTGGTCCGCCAGGTGCCGTAACGATGTTGCTGCATAGCTAGGCTCTGACATTCTCCCCGGGTACCTCAATGAAAGATGCCATCTTTCATTCATGATGTATGTATATACTGGGGTAGTGTTAATTTCATGTCAGAGACTACTTTTTCCCAGTGTTATGCATGAAAATACATATAAGGCATGGAAATATATACACAAAATGTAAGTTGTATCGAAATGACAAATGAAGTACAACTTTTAACACAACTCAGGTCTCATCCCCCTGATGCCTGGTTACCTCCATTGCAATAATACCCAGTCAGATCAGTAGCACCAGCTTCACGCATCTACCTCGCAGCTATTTGAAAAAAACGTAATAATATGATTGTTTTGCAACAACCATCTAGCCAGACTGAAATACGGCTTTGTATTAGTCGTATTAAACACTTAAACTCTGCCCTCATTTGGTCAGGAGCTCTTATGTTGGTTTGCAATGTTGGCAGCTCTATGACATGCTTGGTGGACGCCTACCCGCTGTGCTAACCATTTGAGCAACAAAATGTCTATCTATACAATACACATTAATGAATATGTTTCAAATTATGGCCCTTGATGTAATTCACAAATGCAAGGGAAGTAATTTTGACATTCAAGAAATTCTATACATTACAATAATTATTTAATTTCTTAGCGTCATTGCTTGACGTTTCTTCATATTAACGAGAAAAAGTCGGTAATATGAATACGTTAATCAAGATATGATTCTAAGATTACACTAATCAAAATAAATAAGTACCAAATTTTTGTATTATATTTTATAGATTCAAAAGGATTTTACAATTGTCATACATTTTTGAAAATTTGTATGTCGTCTGCTAATTTTGCTATACTTTTTAAATTATACCGGAAATACACACGAAACGCAAAATTTAGTTGCTGTTACTTTGTTTGAACACAACCGTCTCGGTCTCAACGGATGGTAAAACGTTATCAAAGTTCGTGTTTGATGTAATAGTATCACAACTCTCGGATTATGATGGAATGTTCTTGTTTCCGATGTGTTCACAACTTATGGATAATGATCGAATGTTCTTATTTCGGATGTTCAAACGTCGAACAATTTGGATTAAATTCGCTGCAGAGGTGGTGTAGAAGTCAATGTTCGGTCCACATTTGCACATGTCGTTAAAATATCACGGTGAAGAAAATCACTCACAGATGTCACAATGGTAAAGTTCGCTTCTGGTAAGTGGTTAAGCGTCTGTGACACTGTTCTTGGTGTATATTTACAATTAATATTGTTCTCTTTCTAACACACACTACACAATTATACTACACTCATTACATGACTTGATTAAAATAAGTATACTATACATGTCGGTTTCTAAACCGTATCACAATTTTAATTGTAGACCTTACACAGTAGGTGAATGACAACAGAATTCACTCATTGGTGGCTGTGTTGGGCTGAGTGTAATAGTACACAGTGCACTCAGACATTGCTTACTGGGTCGGTAGGACAACGGGACAAAAGGTCGGCGATTGTATTCATTCTGCCGGGAATATGGCGAACTTCGAAACTGAAATTTTGAAGCTTTAAGGACCAGTGAGCAATCATATTATTTGATGGTACCCCGGCATTTATATACCGTAATGGACTGTTGTCAGTTTCGATGATAAAGTGACGTCCTAGAAGATATCTGGATAGCTTCGTCACACTTTCTACTAAGGCCAGTGCCTCTAATTGCGGAATGGACCATGCCCGCTCTCGAGGCCTTAGTTTTCTTGATAGGAAACAAATTGGATGCAGGATGTTGTTGTATTCCTGCAACAGGACTGCCCCAATGGCAACGGAGCTAGCATCTGTTCTTAACCTGAAAGGTAAATGTATGTTGGGCAATTTAAGAATGAGATTATTGGAATTCTTATCAGAAAAGTGTGCCAAAACTTTATGAAATGCATTTCGTAGGCATTCATCGTTTACAACTATTTCGGGTTTATCCTTGGTTAGTAAGTTAGAAAAACCCTCAGTCAGTTCTGAAAAATCAGGAATAAAGTTTCTGTCATAGTTGATAAGTCCCAACAAACTGCGGACTTGTTTCTTATTTGTTGGAAGTGACAGTTTTAGAATTTTGGAGACAATTTTGTTGTCTGTCATGACAAAGCCATTGGATATTCTGTACCCCAAAAATGATATTTCTTGGTACGCTATGCTCACCTTTGAAGGCTTCACTGTCAGTCCGTGCTGTCTGATACGTTCTAGTGTCTGTTCCAGTGTCTTTATATGTTCCGTCATTGTTTCTGTATGGACACAGATGTCGTCGATATAGCAAATGATATTAGGAATGTCAGATAGGAGGAGTCGTGTCATGCGTACGAATGTGGCTGGGGCATTGACTAGCCCAAATGGAAGTTTGCACCATTCGTACAGTCCCCAAGGCGTGGCGAAAGCTGTTAGATGTCTGCTGTCTTCATGTACAGCAATCTGCCAGTAACCTTTAGACATGTCAAGCGTCGTAAAGAACTTAGCGTCAGTCAGTTCTGTCAGAAAATCGTCAGTGTTTGCCATTGGTTCTAGATCTAAAACAGTTATTTTGTTCAGTTTTCTATAGTCGATGCAAAGTCGTATTGTGTTGTCCTTTTTACGTACAATGACCATGGGTGAAGAGAAGTCTGATAGGGATCGTCTGATGATGTTGTTTTTTTCTAAGTTGATGATTTCCTGATGTAGTTGTTCCTTGTAATGTAATGGTATGGTGTATGGTCTGCATCTTATGGGTGTGTTTGATGTGAGTGTGATGTGATGCTGTACTAATTCTGTTTGTCCTGGGTTGTCTGAAAAGATGGTGTTGTACTGTTGTATCAACTGTTTGCAATTGTTTGTCTCTGCTTGACTTAGGTTTGGATTAATCTTGATCTCATTCAAGCAGTTTGTCGTGTCTAATGTAGGTGTTGGAATCTCGTCGCTAGAATCGTCATCTTCGTGATCTATTATCACGGTGCAAGCTGTCGTATCGTCTTGTTCGTTGTCTCTGTTGTAGTATGGTCTTAGCATATTGATGTGAAATATTTTGTGTTTGTCTTTTATTAGGATTTCGTAGTCAACAGGTGAGATTTGTCTTGTCACTTTAAAAGGTCCCTGCCAAGAATCTGTCAGTAGCTGTCTGTCACTCGGTAGTAGTAGTAGAACGTCCTGTCCAGGTGTCAATGTTATAGTCCTGTTACCTTGTCTGCGTACTGTCTGTAAGTAGCACCAGATAGTTTTAGTGCATTTTAGCAATTTCACATGATTTCATTATCCTTTCACGCAATGATGTTACATACACAAATGATGATATGGGTTTCAGTACTGGAGTGGAATCAGTTAACATTTGGTGATAAATTGTTAATGGGCCTCGTGGTTTGGCACCATAGATGAGTTCAAAAGGAGAGAAACCGGTACTAGAATGTGGTACCTCGCGATAAGCAAAAAGGACAGCTGGTAAATATACATCCCAGTTATTGGGGTGATCTTGAGTTACTTTGGCAAGCATGTGCTTCAGATCCCCATTAAGCTTTTCTATAATCCCGCTCGAGTGCGGATGATAGGGGGTATTGAAGACTTGCTTCACTCCTAACATTTTAGTGAAAGCTTGAGTGGATGCGGCGATAAACTGAGTGCCTCTATCAGACTGGATAGTATCTGGAAATCCAATTCGGGAAAAAATATGGAAGAACACTTCCATGATATCGTTGGCAGTAATGTTCTTTAGCGGAATCGCTTCTGGCCAGCGGCTACATTGATCAATAATTGTTAGAATATATTTGTTCCCTCTAGTTGTTGTATGACTAAGAGGGCCCACAATGTCAACTGATAATTTTTCAAAAGGTCGACTGGCTAAGTCAGTGACTTGTAACTTTGCCTGTGGGTGTTTACCTTTTTTTACCAGTTTCTGGCATGTATCACAACTTCTGCAATATGTTTTTATGTCATTACAGAATTTTGGCCAATGAAACTGTGTCAATAGTCTTGACCTGGTTTTAACATATGCCATATGACCTGCAAAAGGTATATCGTGAGCAAGATGTAAAGCTTGCTTGCGATAAGTAGTTGGCAACACAGTTTGCTTTGTTGTAACGTCACCTCTGGTGTAATACCTGGTGAGTATATTATTGTGTAAAGCAAAATGCCATTTCGCATTTTTGGTTACTCTTGCCTTTTTGCCGATCAGGTCAAAGTACTTTGACAGTGAAGGATCAGCTTTTTGAGCTGTTATGAATGTTTCCTTCATAGAGTCACTAGGTGGTACTTCTGGGCTAAGCATTTGAATAGCCTCAGTTTGGTTACTTTCATCTTGCACTCTAGCAGTAGCTCTTGTTACTGCGTTCACACAATCAATGACATCAGATGATGATGGAATGATATCGTCAATGATGTGATGAGAACTTAGTGCTGCATTAGCTAACATACATTCAACAGGTGATATGACATTTTCAATGACATTTGGTGGTGATGTGTTATCATTAATACATAGTGATGTTATGTCATGGTTATGAGGTTTGTCATTCACCTCAGGTAAATTTCCTATGATTATATCGCACACTGGGTTTGTAAGTGCCGCGACCTTTACTTTCCCGGTGAGGAATGGTGTTTCAATGTATGCCCAAGCTAATGGATATTTTTCAATATTGCCTGAAAATGTTCTACATGTGATGTGTCTGCCTGTGTAGTCTGTAGGCGTTATGAATGTTGTTTTCAGGCCAATAAGTGTACTCCCGGTGTCGCGAAGTACTGTAGCAAACTTGCCATTAACATATCCGTGATAGATGTCTAATCTGCCTTTTGAGTCTATTACCAAGTTAGCTTCCTCATTGGCAATAGGGATGGCGTGCCCGCATGTTAAGATACCATTTTCAAAGAAGGTATTACAGACAGTGCATGTGTTGGAGCTAAATACATCACAAGCCTGTGCTGCATGTACAGGATGTTTTTCTGGATTTTCGTCTTCTGACGCTGAGCTATCGAACAAGGCGGCATTGGCTTTGTTGGTCATATGCCTGCCTCTACAATCCATGCGATGGTGACCGTAAGCCTTGCAGAGAAAACATTTACGTAAACTTTTGAACGATTTACGTTCTCTGTCTTGTCTGTTTACCATATTTTGCAAGTATGTTTGGTACCCTGGGTTTTTATCGCACATCTCGTTCAAATAGTGAGACATTTTACAATGAACACAATGTCTAAATTTTTCAGAGGTAGGCCTGTTTGGTTTTTGCCTACTATAGTTTTTCTCATAGTTGGCTGCTGCTACCCAGTTACTGTCAGTAGCTTCAGTGGCAAAACACTGTTTATTGCCGTATAATAGGCCGACCCACGTCTTTCCATTTCTTCCACACTTGTGCATTCATTCTCTTGTAAGAACTTAGAAAAAGATGATGGGATAGAAGAAATAACTTTATCTCGAATGATGAGATCTTCTAATTTATCATAATTTTTGTTAATTTTGGCTGATGACGTCCATTTGCTGAAAATGTCTCGGACTAAACAGAGGTAGTCAGAGAACGTTTGAGTTGATTTTGGACTCAGTTTACTGAATTGTTCTCTGTACCCTGCCTCGTCTAACATGAAATGTGCCATTATTTTAGATTTAATATAATGGTACTCTTTTCTGAGGTCTTTGGGGATTGTTTCAATGACTTTAAGAGGTTCCCCAGATAGACTCCTCATATATAGAATATTCCATTCCGAAAGTGGAACTTGGTAATGTTCCATTAATGTCTCAAAATTTTGGGTAAAGGCTGCTATGCAGTCACCCGAGGTATAGTTACGAACGATACCTTGATACTTCTTATACTGGTTTTCTTTTTCCAGTCTTTCAGATTTCTTTGACTCTTTATTCATTGCAGTCTCGGTGTCCAGTTGTTTCATTTTCAACTGTAATTCTAGTTCTTCCCTCTTACTCTGAGCTGCTATTTCTGCTTTCTTAAGTTCACTGTCTATCTCAGCTTGCTTTAATGCTGTTTCTGCCTCTATTTGCTTGGCAGCTTTTTCAATCTCTGCCTGTTTTAGAGCTCTTTCAGCTGCTCTTTCTTCGCGTTCATTGTTTTTCTCTTGTACCTGGAGATATTCAGCGTATTTGTTCTCACTCCATTTTGTTAATTTCTCACCTTCTAATTTTAATTTTAACCCCATATCGATGAAATCAAATAAAGACGACATGATGGTGAAAATATGTCAATGAAAATCAAATACACAAAATATGTTGTAAATGGTTAGTAGAAAAACAACTTACACTTGATTTGACTATACGATGCGTGCCCACTAATGCATACGTAAAGTTAAAGTGAATAAAAAATATACTCAAGTGCCCTTGGATATGGTGACGAAAGGTTGGGCAACCGGGCTAGGAAAACTGTAGGGTCGTACTTCGGAACCACTAATGACCTCTACGGCAAGGTTAAGGATGGTACGCAAAAACCTGCTTTGTTTTTGGAGAGAAATAAGTTAGCGTGTGTTTGTTGGTGTGTGCCTGCAAGTCACTAAGTGTTGATTTGGTTTGGATGGCGTCGAGTATAGTTGTATGTCGTAAATTTGTCGTCAACAGTGTTTCTTTCAACAGAAGTTACACTCTTTCCAAAACTCTTTGCGTTCCACAAACTCAATACACAAAGACAGTCTATCTGTATTTCAACACTCAATAACATTGATGACACATCACTTACATCAAGATGACATTCAGTAAGGACATAGACATCAAGTTTACAAGATGGCGACAAGGTCAAAATGGCGACAAAATCACAATGTTGACAAGGTCAAACGGTGACAAGTTTCACAAATCACAAATGTTTAACACGCTTACAGGCTCAAACAATATGTACTGCACATTTACTAATGATATTAAACATATTTAGACAATGTAGTAATGGATCACACTGAGACTTTTCCGATCACATGTACATCACTATAACCTTGACAAATTTTACAAGTACAAGAATTATAGTTTTAAATAACAAAGACGAGCAACACACGTCTAAATATATTAGGTTCTTAAACAAAGACGAGCAACCCACGTCCACACATGTCAGGATCTTCTGTTCGGCTCGTTGGCTAACACGTGTGAGACAGTACAAGTATAACGTATAACGTGATTCGACGTAAGACACAGCAACACAAGTTCTATGGATTTATTGCCACATTAAATACAGAACGATAATTACAACGATCTACAATATATAACTCACAACCACAATACAGCTCATAGGTCTGACGCTCAAGATATCAGTCGTTCAGCTTGCAACCACGGAGATTCATACAAACGCCTTGCTCTCATCACACACGTCCTTTCAGTGTCCTGTCCCAGCTTGGTCTGCGCTATCACGCACACTGCCCACTGCCTCTGGTGGGGTCACGTGGCTTGCGTGCGTCTGTCGTCAGCCTGACCGCTGGTCGCGTGTCAGGTAACAATCTCGCCAGCCGACAACTCTGGTCCGCCAGGTGCCGTAACGATGTTGCTGCATAGCTAGGCTCTGACACCAACCAACCCATCCCCCTCCTACACATCCCCCACTCACACACACTGCCCTCACCTGTTCCCCCAACCAAAACACATTCGCAACCCACAAACATCCCCCACCAACCCACATATCCCACGCCCACCCACATACACATCCTAACCCACACATCCTCTCCCCCACCCACACCTCCAACCACCCATCCCCCAGCCACATCTCCATCGACCACATATTCCCCACCCACACACACACATTCCCCACCAACCCACACTTCGCAAATCCACTCACACATCCCCAAACCATACACACACATTCCCACCCACTGACATCTCCCTACGCCGACACACACACATCTCCCTAACCACCTATACATCCCCAATCCACTCACACACACCCCACCACCCTCACATACATCCTCCACCCACCCACACATGCCCTAACCCAATCCCCCATCACACACACCCCCACCCGCACATCACATACATCCTCTACCACGCAATATTCCCAACCCACACACCGCACACATATCCCTCACCAACACATCCCACACCCACATACCACCATGCATCCCCACCTACACACCACACACATATCCCCCACCCACATACCACACAATATTCCCACCCACACCCACACAGATACCCTTACCCATCCACCCCACAACCCCCACCCACACACACATACCCAACCCACACAATATCCCAACCAACACACCACGCACCTCTCCCCACCCACACATGCATTTCCCACCCATCCACCAACACTCACTTACCCATTCCCACATCCTCCACTACGCACCCACACAACCCCACCCACCCACCCCCAACCAAACATCTCTCGATCACAATACCCCTACCCACACACATCCTCCACCCACTCACGCAATCCCACCCCGACACATTCACATCCCTCACCCACATACACATTTCTAAGCCACTCATACACCCCCACCCACACATTCTCCATCCACGAACACATCACCCACCCACACACCCCCACCCACCCAACCATACTTCTCACACCACCAAAAAAAACACCCCCACCACCCACCCCAAAAAAAACCCCCAAACCCATACCCCAAATTCCCCCCCCCAACCTACTAAGAGAAAGAAGATGATATTAAGAAGACTTTTATATGTCTGGAAGATGTTATGTAGAGAAACCCCCAAACAGGACTTCTGATTGTGCTGGGAGACTTCAACGCAAAAATAGTCAAAGAGCAAATTCATAAAAAAACAATGTTGCCGGTATGGAAAGCCTACATACAACTTCAAATGATAATGGATGGAGAGTCATCAACCTGGCAGAAGCCAAAGGACTGCAGATTAGCAGTACCAGACTACAATGAAAGGATATACAAAAAACAAACTTGGAAATCATGTTACAAGAAAATTACAGTCAAAAGAGAAATTTACAGATGAAATCAAATGTAAACTTGAAACTCTGCAAAACCCTTTGGAGGAAAGCGTTGACCAAACTTGGTTGAACATCAAGAATACAATTCATCTAACTGCAGAAAAATGTCTCGGTGTTTTAACCACAAGCATTGAAAGAACATATGGTTCAAATAATCAAACCGTGAACAGCAGTCGTCATTAAGAAAAGAATGCCAGACATATGTATGTTTAAATGACATCAACACATCCATAAGGAAGAGCATTAATAGAAAAGAATGTAAAACAGATACTCAAAAATTATTCCTAACATCAGAACGAGAATATATGAGTAGTTAATAATCAATAGTATAAATGTGAAACACTAATCACCATAAAAATGAATCCAGAAAGTTATTTAAAAGAACTGCAGTCAATGAACGGGGACAACCAACAAAACCCATAGGGTTTAAAAGACAAATGGGAATATGATAAAACCCCCAAAAAAAAAAAAATTTTTTTTGGGGTGGGAAGGAATGTGCAACACACGGAAAGAATATTTTGTTTGAATTACTAAATTGTGCACTCCAAGTAACATTTTTTTCCACAGGAAGAGTTTCTAACACGTTGAACGCAAATTGAGACCTAACATTTGAAGAAATCCTATATGTACTCCAACAGCGACATTAAAACAATAAGTCAACGGACTGATGAACGTGGCTGCTGAATTGTCAAAGGCAGGTGGCCATACCTTCATCTAAAGCTATAACGACTAATAATAAATCTGAGGACCGAAGAATTACCCCACGATATAAAGAGTCCCATTTTGAATACCTATCTTAAGAAACGGAGGCAAGTTTTCCAATGTGGAAATTAAAAGAGGTATATCACTTACTGTCCACAATCTTATTAGATACTATCCGCAGTATTAACAAAATAGCCTGAAACCATATTCATAAACATATTAGGTGACTACCAAGCGGGTTTATAGCACACAACAGATCAACAGATGAGATCAGATATTTATCTTATAACAAATAGCCCGAGAAAAATTGGATATAAAAGTAGATCTCCACACCATTTTTTGTGGATTTGTAAAAAGGCTATGATAGTGGTCCATAGGAATAGTCTATTGAATGCTAATGCAGAATTTGAATACAAGGAATTTAACCAATCATAGACCAGAAGACTTATGCCATGGAGATACTTTATAATATAGTAACATATAAAAGGCAGGAAATCAACCTTTCAATTTCCATCTGGCTTGAAACAGGGTCGATGCACTGTCGCGCGCTTACTCTCATCTGGCTCTGGAGAAAGATGTAAGAAGGTAAAGGAGGATGGTAATATTGGAGGAACATCCAAGCTGTGCTTGTTATGTCAGATGATTTTAGATATTATAAGGCAGCAGTGAACAAAAGCATTGAAATATTGACATCACTTAAAAGGAAAAGCCCAACGGAGATGGTGGCTGGTTTATCAACAAAATAAGACAGAATATAGGGTAATTTCAAGAGACGGAATGGCTAAAACCTCTGCCACATACAAATAGATTAAATGACCATTAAAACAAGAACGAAACATACAATACCATGGTATACTAGTGCCCTACATCTTCTAAAATCAAATGCGCTATCTCGTAACACCAAAATCACAATATACAAACACTGATCAGACCAGTTGTGCTGTATGGCTCTGAAACCTGGGTACAACGAAAGGAGTACGAAGCCTTGTTACAAACCTTTAGAACAAAATTTTAAGACGCATCTTTGGACCCATTAGGGATACACAAAGTGGAGAGTGGAAAAGAAGAAGTAACAAAGACATTTATGATCTGTTTAAGTCCCCGCTAATCACTGGTATCCATGAAGGCTAATAGACTACAATGGCTGGGGCATATAGAAAGAATGGAAGATAATAGGGAAACAAAACTCGCTTACACTCAGGAAATAAATGACAGTAGATCCCGAGGTAGACCAAAAAGACGGTGGAGAGATAATACATATACAGACCTACAAGCACTTGGAATCAACTACTGGCAAGAGAAGGTCCACCAGAGAGACGAATGGAGACGTATTGTATCTGAAGGCAAAGAACCTCAATGACTCGGAACGCTGAAGAAGAAGAAGAAGAAGAAGAAGAGAGAAGAAGAAGAAGAAGAAGAAGAAGAAGAAGAAGAAGAGAGAAGAAGAAGAAGAAGAAGAGAAGAAGAATAGAAGAAGAAGAAGGTGGGCACATATAATAACAATCGGAGGGAGATAGTACAACAAGGAGAATTAAGACATAGCAGAATAGGGGCATGCAAAAAGCCGCATGGTATCAGAAATGAAGAGTATCTTATTTCAATATGTCGCTATCAATTTAATGGTAAAGAAGAGGAGTGTGAAAATGCTATATAGAACGCAGTTTTTGCTTTGTTGGCACGAATCTTGGAATGTAAATGAACAATTAGGAAGCCTTAGAAGCAACGTCGAGAATGTGTTTTTTAAGACCGAATGTTTGCGGAATTCCTTGGACTGCCCAGAGTAACTAATAACAAACGATTGCCTGAAAGAGACTAATGACACTAGAACACTATATACAACAATAAGAAGAGACAAACAGCTTCTTTGGTCATGTGATGAGAAGAGAGGCATTGGAGAACATCGTGACAACTGGACAGATCGAGGGGAAGAGAGGCAGAGGCAGACCAAGAGAAATGATGCTGGACGGATTGAGGCGGTGGCATGGAGGAATATCATCAGCAGAGTTGATCCAGAACACCAAAGACCGAGATCTGTGGAGAGCCATGAACGCCTACGCCAGCCGGCACGGCACTTGATGATGATGATGATGATTTATTTTCTTTACATATAATGTATTATCACATCACTTCTTGCCACTGATTTATTTTCTCTACATCTCATGTTTTATGACATCAGTTTTCGCTACTGATTTATTTTCTCTACATTTCATGTTTTATCACATGACTTCTCGCTACTTATTTAGTTTCTCTACATTAGATGTTTTATCACAT